>JAJIBD010003812.1:0-42255 GCA_021461705.1 Cryptotis parvus | reverse complement strand
CAGGTATCACTTGATCACTTGAATCCCATTATTCATCAATTTGCTCAAGCGGGCACCAGTAACATTTCCTTTGGACCCTATCATGTGCCAATGTAGCCCAATGGCATCTGGTTGATTCAGGAATACAAAGATCCTCAAACCGTTGGCTCAGGGTCTTGACGAAGAAGTCTGACCATCTTGTAGGTGGGTGGCCACGTGATCTTTTGACATCCCGTGGGATCCAGTCAGTAATGGCTCTAGTCCAGCGGTTGTCTCCAAATTGCATTACATGTCCAGCCCATCTGATTTTCGATGCCTTGGCAAATGAGACAACAGCCCTGATTCTGGAATAGCAACAGAGGTCAGAACTCCGGATTCCTTCTCTCACTTGAGTGAGGCGTGATATTCCAAGCATAGCTCTTTCGATTCCTCTCTGGGAGACCTGAATAGCATTCTCATCCTAGCTTTCAGGGCCCAGGTCTCTTAGACGTATGTTAATGCAGGGAAAACGGTGGAGTCAAAGAGATGTGCCCAGAGCCAGAGGTTTTTTGTGCTTTTAACTATTTCTTCGATGCCTTTGAAGGCATTCCATGCTGCTCTCTTCCTCCTGCGCAGCTCAGGTTTTAGGTCGTTCATCATGTTGATTTCTTGACCTAGGTACACATAACTGCTGCATTCAGAGATGTTTGTTCCATTGAGGGTGAATGGGGCCTCTGGAACTAGTCATACTTCATAAACAAGGTTTTCTTTAGATGCAGCTGTAGACCTATCTTTCCACATTCTCGGTCAAAGTCAGCCAGCATTTGTGCCGCTTGGCTAATGTTTGGTGTTATTAGAACGATGTCATCAGCGAGCGGAGGTGGTGTAGTTGCCGACCATCTATCTTTACTACCATTCCTTCCCATTCTAATTGATGCATGATGTTCTCGAGGGTGGCGCTGAAGAGTTTTGGTGAAATGGTATCACCCTGCCGAACCCCATTTTCACATTAATGATCACTTCTTTGTAGACTGGTGAGATCCTGGTGTTGAATCCGTAGTACAGCTCACGAAGGATCTTGATGTATTGGGTTTGAACACCCCTGTTTTGCTAGGGGCTTCAATGACTGCTTCGTTCTCCACAGAATCAAAGGCTTTCTGTAAATCAATGAATGTGAGACAGAGCGGCATCTTGTACTCCCTACAAAATTTGATGAGCTTGGTTACTGCGTGGATATGGTCGATTGTGCTGAATCCTTTCCGGAAGCCTGCATGCTCGCATGGTTGTCCTTCATCTAGTGTTCTGCTAATCCTGTTCAGGACTACTCATGTAAACAGCTTGTAGATGACGGACAACAGGCTGATGGGGTGAGAGTTGCCGATGTCGTGAATGTCTCCCTTCTTGAACAGTAGAACTGTCCTGCTGGTTTTCCATTGGGAGGGCACCTTGCATTCGGACAGGTAGTGTGTGAAGAGCCAAGCTAGTGTATTGATGAGTACCGACGGCAGATTCTTCAGGTGTTCGGGTCTGACTTTGTCTGGGCCTAGTGCTGTTCCCTTCTTTACCGACGAGATGGCATGTCGGATTTCAGAAGGGAGAACGTTGGGAATGACATATCCATCCTGTGGAATTTGGTATGTGGGCAGGTGGATGTGGCTATCAAAGAGATTTGAGTAGAAGTCCTGGATAATCTTCCCCATTTCCTTCCTGGAAAATGTGATGGATCCATCAGGGCGTCGGAGGGCAGTCATCTTGGTCTTATAGTTGGCGGAGGACAAGCGGGCAGTGCAAATGCTTTTCCCGGCTTCTGCTGCATCTTCCAGTATTTCTGCTGTTCTGTCTTCGAGGTCTTCTTTTATCGCTTCTCTGAACCATTTAGCAAGCTTGGACATTAGCATTTGGTCTCCTGAGGCTCGTGACTTGCCACATTGGCAAATGAGCTAAAGAGTTTCTGAAGACAAGCGTCCTTTTGTTTCTTTCTCTCTCTCAGCATTCTTCGCACAATCATGGAGGTGCTGAACTAGTCGGTTGTATTCTTCATCAGTGTCAGTCAATGATGGTATCTTCCCATGTTGCTGCAATGGTGCCAAAGTGTTCCCAGTTGGTGGTCGTTCTGGGAGTTCTCTGCGAGTTAAACTTTGCAGCCTTTTCTCCCCATTGTGGGAAGTAGAATTTTGCACGAAGGAGCCGGTGATCCGATCCTGTTTGGAATTTGGGGAAGACAGCTACATGGGTCAGACAAAACCGTCAATTGAAGATGATGTGGTCAATATCATTGTGGAACACTCTACCAGGAGATTCCCATGTCCTACGTTTCGCCTCAGCCTTCTGGAACTGTGAGTTCCCATGAATGGTCTTGGTGGACATCATGAACTCAGAGAGTCTCTCACCCTGTTTGTTCAATTCTAGGCCTTGGGTCCCGATGTGGAGTTCTTCAGCCGATCTTCTTGGTTCTATCTTGGCATTAAAATCACCGTATATTATCTTGTAGAAGGTGCGATCTTTTATAGAACTCCTCCAATTCCATGTATGTGGACATTGGTGCGTAGACAATGAAGATAGAAATTGCTGGCAGTGGGCCACATCTCTTCAAGTGTAATCGTCCTATTCGGTTTGTTAGACATTCAAATGAATCAATGTTTACGGCCATGTTCGTGTTGACAAGGACACCAACGCCACCAACGCCTCTTTCGTCAATGTTCCAAGGAACAATTCTTCTCCGGTGACAAATACAGCATGATGCAACTGAGACTCCTTGTATCAGTCAGACCAATGATGTCGTACTTGATATTTTGCGCTTGCACCATCAGATCGTCAATATATGCTTCCAATGCCAGCGCATATGAGCAGGAGCAGGTATGATAGTTCGAAAAATTAGCATGACTGCCTTGAATGAGACTGACCTAGGTTCCATCCCCTCACCACATAGGGGTCCCTGCACCCCACCTGCTGTGATACTTGAGAAAAGGGATAGGCAAAATTCCTGATCACAGCTAGCTGTGGTCCAAAAACAAACAGGAAAGAGAATGGTAGAGCAAAGTATCAACAGCCACATGACTCAAGACTCTTATACTGTTTGTCAAGAAATGAACAGTCTAATGCCATAAAGTCCCTCTGCATATCACAAAATGGGTCAAGCCTATTAGAGACTGTCAAACACAAATGCCAATATTTCTAGACTCTTTCCTCACTGCTTTCTTTCTCTCTCTCTCTCTTTTTTGCTTTTTGGGTCACATCTGGAGACACTCAGGGGTTACTCCTGGCTCTGCATTCAGGAATTACTCCTGGCGGTGCTCAGGGGACCATATGGGATGCCAGGGGTTGAACCCTGGCAGGCATAGGCCCGGCCGCTTGCAAGGCAAACACCCTACCCGCTGGGCTATCGCCTCCTGCCCTATCTTTCTCTTTTCTTAATAAATGTTCTATAAGACACAAGAATAATAAAAAAGATTTCAGGATACCTTCCTGCCTACTGAATGATCGATCTTAAAATTAAAGACAATTTCTCTCTACATTGGCCAGTATTATTGACTTCTATGCATGACAGGCATACAAACCATTATTTGCTATCAAGTAGGTGTTGAAATCTCCAACAGTTAGAATGGATTTTCCTTTTACACTACAATTCCTTTATTTTTTATATATTTCAAAATTGAGGCAATTTAGGATTTATATATCTTCCTGATTAATTTAAATACAGTATGCCTCTTTTTTGTATATTTATACTAGACTATATATCTTTTCTGCTATAAGAAGACATGCCTACTATCATATCCTTAATGATTTGTTATGCATAAACATGTATATTTCACATTTTATACTCATTTTAAGTTAAAATATGTCACTTGTGCACTTATTTAATTTTCCTTCTATTTTCCTGGTGAGTAATTTGTCTTATAATTTTATAGGATTAAATTCGATTAGTTTACAGAATTTAGTAAATTTATAATTCATATAAGTGTGTTAGAGCAATATTTAGGTCTTTCACATAATTATGGGGTTGCTCCTTGAAGTACACAGGGTATCAGATGGTACAAAGGATTAAATCTTTGCATTTAGCTTATGAAAAATTTGTTCCAGTCGTTGGCTTATCACACTAGCTAAAAATTATTTTTTCTTTAGCAGCACTTGAAATAAATCTTAAGATATCACATAAACAAGGCAAGGGCTCTACAACTGAGCCACATCCCTTGGTCAAATGTTTCCATTTCTAACTCTTAATTTATCTTAAAATTTATTATTCATTTTACTATTTGTTGACTAACTTTCAATTGAAATATAATAATTGTAAATTGTGTCAATTAATATTGTAGGCAATAATTTTATTGGACTGCTCTTTTTATTATCATCCACACTGCACTCCGTCCTCTTGGCACACTGAATTCTATAGGCAGAACCTCAACACTAATTTCAGTAACCATAGCCAATTTTATTAGTTTGTAACCTAATTGGCCACATATAAGTGAGATCATCTAAGACTGGTCCTTATTCTGTTTATTTTGCTTACCACAATATCCTCTAGTTCTATTCAAGTTGAAACATTTTTTGGTCTCTTTTTTATAAAGGATAAGGGATACCCTTTATTGTTCCTATCTGCTGTCCCTGTTGTAGGTGATATGAACATCTGTTCACATAACTGCTGGCCACCAGTAAATATTCTTTGGGGAAATGTCTGTTCACTTCCCCTTCCTGATATTTTGTATTTTTTCTTTTGTTGTTATTTTCATAGAGATATGTGTGTTTTAAATATCTTGCAAAATGGCTCTTTTTCATATTTATAGGGTATTTCTAATTTTTCTCCCTTTTTTTTTTTGCTTTCTGGGTCACACCTGGAGATGCTCAGGGGTTACTCCTGGTTCTGCATTCAGGAATTACTCCTGGTAGTGCTCGGGGACCATATGGGATTCCGGGGATTGAACCCAGGTCGGCTGCGCACAAGGCAAATGCCCTACCTGCTGGAATATCACTCTGGCCCCTAATTTTTCCCATTTATAGGATTGGTTTTTATTTTTCCTTTGTTGCCTTCATAGTCAGAGACTTTCTAGTTTGATGAAATCTCATTTGTTTATTTCTACTTTGTCTGTCAACGGCATTGGATCACTGAAGATGCCTCTGAATTCAGTTGCAGGGTCATTCTGTGTAAGAGTTCCATAGCATACTTTATGAATTCAGGTCTAATATCTTATTTTGCACCCAATAGACTGACTTAGACTCTCTTATGCTCTGCCCCTGGTAGAATAATAATGGTGAAAGAAAGGAGCTCAAAGTATTTTCGCTTCTTTTACCAGTGCTTAAGGTACAGGTTGGCAGTAATCTTTCTATAAAGCTCCAACTTCTGCTAGAGCAATCTCATATACCATCTAAGTCACAGTATCCCTTCCCTTCTAACTTTATGCCTAAACATGATAAAGATGTCTTATTGTTCCTTACTTGGGCTGCTTTGCCATCTTTTGTTGATCTTCCTTTAAACTGATGATGGTTTTTAAATAATTCTACCTTAAATTTTCTTTTAGCTCAACATCTGTGTCTGGCTGGAGATATGAAAATCAGTGTCAAGTAGCACAACCTTTTCAAATGAAAATATTGAATGAAAATTTAATATGATATAAACTGAGACCATGAGCAGTGTGAGACTGATACTGTTTATGTAAGGATGTTAATATGATATACTGTTTATATGATATACTGTTTATATAAGGATGTTATACAACCTGATATATAAGCTGATACTATTTAAAGATTGTTATATAACCTGGCTACTGTTATCCTCTCATATTGTTATTTTCATGTAGCATATTCCTTTGTGATCACCAGACAAATTCCAACACTAGAGTCAGACTCTCTTTATGAATAAAGGGAAAAAGAAATCATCATGGTTTTTAGCTACTATAAAAAAGGTATAGTAAGGTGTTGGCAGAAGGTAGATCTAAGGATATGCAAAGGAAGGTCTGATGGATACTGCCTGTTAACAGATACACAGGGACTTCCAGCAGACTGTCTCCCCAATAGAGTTAGTATGTAGAAATCCCTAGTGAAACTGTTGATCAGCTGCAAGTATACCCAGACAAGGCTAAAGGCTATCCTAGGTCCTTTCTCTGCACATTTCCCTGTTGGCTATAACTAGCCCAAGATGAAGTCTAATGGAAGATGCTTAAAGTTAGGCAGAAAACAGGTTTTTCTTGTTCTTCTGTCTGACAAGTCCTTGCCATCTTAGACTAGTCTGGAAGGCTGCATTAGCAACTGTAATGAGTTCTTTTGTTCATCTCATCTTATCTAGATAGCACCCCCTGCAGGTTTTTGGTTCCTGGTTGTCTCCTTCCTATTATTCCTAAATCCTATTCAATGAATGTGAACTGTCTTTGTAATGTAAACCATGCAAACTTTAAGCTGTATTGCCCTTTGAGATGAGGGAATAAGGGAGTTGGGGTCTATGTGGAGGTGGTCAGTCAGTTCGGTAAGTCAAATGAGTTAGTTCAGGTCAGCGAGCTCCTGCCATAATGAGAACTGCTGCCCCTCCGGCTGGTGATCATTAAAAATATTAATGGAAATACGTCGTGTTCCTGGTGTCTCATCTCTGCGCCTCCGACCTGACAGGACATTCCTGCTTCATTAAGGTAAAGAATTTAGTATCCCAGTTTCTATAGAATAGAGAAAATAAGAGATGGTACTCATTCCTTTTGGAAGACACAAGGCTACCAGTATATTATAAGAAACTGTAGAATAATTAAAGCTATCCAAATAGTTATTTTAAATTACTAAATTCCAAGAACATCAACTGGCCATGGTTTATTCAGTTAAATCATCTCACTTAGTTAAATCATGGTTTACATAGTTAAACAAACAATAACATGACAATGAATCACATCCTTACCTTTCTTTAAATTGTGATTAAATATAAGAGCAAGAATAACCTCATTTAACTAATCAAATTTAAAATTTCAACTATAACAGTAAAAAGAGTCCTAAAATACACTCTTTGAAGCTAGAGAAGGTGGTTTGCGGTTTGCATGCAGAAGGTCTGGAATCTACCCTGGTATGCAGTGTGGGGTGTTCTGTCATGTAGTAGGGCATTGAGCTCTGAAGTTACACAGAAACAAGCCTCAAGCACCAGATAACCAGCCTGCAGAACAAGCAAGGATTAAAGGCCCTGTTTTTGTTACGGACAAAGAAAACTTGGACTCAGTAGCTTGTTAATTGCCATGAAACCAGAAATATAGGCCTGTTCCTCCTCCACTAAAGCTTTTCTCTATTTATAGACCAAATTAGGAACCAGACAGGCACAGAAAAATCAAGACCTCTAGAGAGCTGGGAAATAGAAAGGGAAGAAATACTAAGAACATATCCTAAGCATATAAACTTGAGCAGACCAAAATCAATAGAAGGATATTTTGTTCACATGTGAAACTAGAACACAAGACCAGTAGATAGAGCAAACTACAGATCCCTCAGGCTGCTCCAGAGGTTGGGAGACAGGCCTGTCAGATTTCCAAAGGGAGTTTTTATCTTCTTGGGCTGGAATGCTCTGGAATCTTCTGCTGGGCCATTGAAGGTTGATGGGGGTTAAGGGCTGGGCGGAAGAAGGTGGATCCAGCTTCCTCAGGGTCTATTGTTGGTTAATGGGTCCTATCAGGTCTTCATTCCTGGTTCCAAAAGGTGATATCCTAATGGTGCCAGTTCATTGCCATGTAGGGTCCCCTCCTGTCTGCCTGCCTACAACAAGTTTTGCAGTTTTGTTCAACCCTTGGGATCCAAAAGAAAAGCAGTTGATTCAGGATATAAAGAAGACTTTTGTTCCAGGACTGTAGACTATTAAGAGTAAAGCCTTCATTTTGGGGCAATGGGCCTATGTAAAGGTTATAAGTATCTTCTCAGTTGTAGGCCACAAATACCAGAAGGTGGAGGAACTGGGGATGGAGGTTTTAAATATGCTTTGTCATGTTCTGTCCTCGATGAGGAATTTGCTACTTCTTTTCTGGTCCTTTCCAAAGGAGTGGTAGATTTCACCTGCCTACAGACAAAAAAATGCAGCCATTTGGGTCTCAGGTCAAACAGAAAAGTTGGTTGGAGTTATAACTTTTAATATGAAGGTTTTGAAATTTAACTCTGTGTTCACTAAGGAAGCACCAAAGATAGGATGTGTTCTGGTACAAAAGTTAGTAACTTCTGGTTATAGCCTGGGGAAGAAACTGAAGGTTGATGGCTACATGGGTACAAAGGAAATGTTTGTATGGGTCTTTGTGCAGAGAAAGCCTAGTAAATTCAGGGTTTGGCATTTCAGAAGATGTGCTAGAGTCTGTTTCTTTATTTGTGAGAAAAGCAAGAAATGTGAGAAGTATGTTTGGACAAAATTTATAGATATGTGTTTGGGCTCTGATGAGAGAGTTAACTGTAAAAGCAAAATACCTCTCTAGTGCCTGGATAGCAGTTTCTAGCCAGGCCCTAGGGAGAAATTCAGATGCTGAGATGGGGACTCCTGGCCCTGCCCTGGATACTGTTGCCAAGGGTGGAGATACAGTCAGCCAACAGGTTTTTTAGCAGATAAGCTTCTAAAAGAGACCCTCAGTTCTAATAGTCCTGCCCCAGGGAAGGGCCCCAGGGATGAGAAGGTAGTTCTAGAGCCTCCCAGGTGGTGATTGCTAATTCAAGAAACCAAAGCAGGAAGTTTTTGCTCAGATTCAAGGGTCTGCAAGCTACTGGAAGGAAACTTTTCCAAAGTGCTGTAAGGAAGATATTTCTCATCATGGTATAGTCTTGGGAATGTATCTCTAGCACTCAAGCTTAGCTCTGTTTGGGGCAAGGTCACACACTAAGGGTCTTTTCTTAAAAGCATGGTCTCAGGTCCCAGAGATAAGGAAACTCAGGCTTTGAGTCCTCTGACCATAGGGTAGCTCCTAGCAGCTGCAATGCCCACCAGCTTAGCTTTGTCCCAGGAGTGCAAGCCTCTTTCTGCTCAGTAATGCAGCATTCAGGCGCACAGGGCCATAAAGGTCTCAACATCAGAACTTCCTGGTGAACTTTACAAGCAGCAGGTTAGGTTTCCACGAGTATTCAGAAATTTCTCAGACAGTGAAGGTAAAAGGCATTTTGATCTTTGAATCAATTCCTCAGGGAGACCATTTAGAAACTCATAGACAAATGGTTGAACTCCTGGGACTGATGTAGCTGGACCTCATGGGTGACTCATGTGAGGCCTGAAGGGGAGAGATATGGTCACTTTCTCCCCAGCCATCTATGCCACCTGGGGCCTGCTGGCCAGTCTAAGGACTGACAAAAGGCAAGTCAGCCCTAGGCCTTACCCAGGGTTTCCTCAGGGTTCTTGTCTTCCTCGTAGAAAAAGAAGTTTCAGGAGTAGGTGAGCAGTGAAGTAAAACAGATTTTATTATGGAGGTTTTAGGAAGGGGAAGGAGGAGGGAAAGTGAGAGAGAGTACACATCTCAAGAGAGGAGAAGCAGGCGACACACGTGCTTGGGCATCACATGTGCTCGGCCACACGGGCTCAACAGCACATGCACTCAGGCAGCATATGCTCTCAGGCAGCATGTGTGTGCTGTCCTTTGGTTTATAGGTTTCATCCCAAGCTACTTCCGTGCGGGGCTTCATCCTAGGTTGTTAGGGCCCTTGTCAAGTGGATTAGACTTTGGAAGTGATATCACTTGTATCACTTCACTTGTCCTCCTGTTGATCATAGATTTGCTGGAGCAGGCACCAGTAACATCTCCATAGGTGTTGTCACATGCTAGTAGAGCCAAGGGAATCTGCTTGCTCCAGGAACATAAAGAGCCTCAAACCATTGCATCAGGTCATTGGGAGTGGTCTTCTTTGAAAATCTACATTTCTTGACCTTTCTTCCTGCTGGATCTTCTGTCCTGGAATGTAGCCCAATTAAGGGCTGGGCAGAGAAAGGTTGATTCAGCTCCCTCAGGGTTTGTTGTTAGTTAATGGGTATTATCAAGTCTTAGTTCCTGGTTCCAAAAGGTGATTTTGGACAGCCTTAGGGGGAAAAATTCATTGCCATGTGCCCCCCAAATCAGGACAAGGAGGTATTCTGTGTATCTTATACATGGAACTAAGCTCTGCATTCAATGTTCAACAGGTCTCTAGCCAGGTCATAAGTGAAAACTCCAACATCAAATAGTTGTGTCTATTGGCAAGTTTGCACTGGCAAACCAAGGAAAACTTTGTGTAAAGGAGCTCAGCTACCTTGAGAGCCCTCAGTCAAGTGAAAGGTAGGAAAAGTCTTCCCAGTTTCAACTCTTGATTTCCAAGATCATCTGCCAGGAACTTGATCTGGACTGTAGACTCTCAGACTGCTACAGCTTTATTTCTGGGGAAGTGAACTTCCACTTCTAGTTCATGAGACACCGCCTCTAGAAAAATGGCTTCAGAGGGTACATGGTTATTCTCCCACTCAGCAATTGCTTATTAACCCAGGAGACACAGAGACCCCTTTTTCATGGGTGCTCACCCACTCAATCATTAATGTTGAGTCTGGTGGGGACAGAAGGCATTGTCATCACGATATTTTTGCTTTTGTATGTGCATGGTTATAAGGCAGGTTACTTCTGATATCAGGAAAGAGCTCCTAATGCAGGCTGTGAGTCTCAGCCCTAGCCCAGATGAAATACTGAAATTGCCTTTCCAGCGAGCACTGGAAAAGGAACAAAGAGACTTAAAATGTTAAAGAAAAAAGAAATGGGCAGGTCCCTCACAGCAAGACACCAAAACTCTGATAAAAACAGCTATTTGCCAGTGGGAATAAAACCTAGATTCCAGTGTGAATTATTAGGACAAGAAGTATGAAGTACAACAGTATGGAATATCTACAATATATCTTTAAGGCTACCAGTTAGGAGAGTTGTTTAATTGTAATTAGTTCTTCTGTGTCTTTCTATATTTATACTTTCTGTTTCTTTATCCAGGAATGCTTTCTTCATTGTTCCATGGTCTTACTTAAATGTTTTTGGTTGTCACTTGTTTAACCATGGCTGTCTATCCAGAGGTCTGGAACCCCAGTGATCATTAGATTAGCCATCAGAGAAACTGGTTACTCCACCACTGTTCCAGTTAGGGGAACAGGAGTGGTACCCTAGGAACCCCAAGAGAGGAATCCATATGAAGTTTGTGGAGCTTCTCACATAGTGAGGAACTACACTATAAGCATCTCTATTTTACTTGCATCTATGATATATTGCACACATCAAAAGTCTAATAGCTCATGAACCATCCATAGCTTAAGAGTCTTCTTTTCTAAATATTCTTTAGTCACAGACCTTGTACTAAGAGCATTTTTGGATTAGAATATCTTTCTCTTAGCAAATATTAAGCTATTTACTTGGAAGTTCAGTTGACAGGAAGATTAGACCAGGTGCTTGCCATATTATTTTATTTCCCTAGACACATTCTTCTGTAGGATAAGTAAATGAATTTCAGTTTAACTTTTTAGCTACTTCCTTATAGAACATAAAAGAAATATTTTAGAGTTTGAAAGATTTTTTTTTTGACTGGAGGAAAATAATTCTGGCATAGCATTCCAAGTCCTATCAATTCAAATATTTTGAACTCTATTAGTGAATATCAAATATGCTATTTAATATGTGGTTCTTTTGCTCAGAAAAAAATATTAAGCACAGAAAAAAAGGGTTTAACCAGAGTAATGAAAAATTCTCTCAAATGTAATTCTCTCAAAACATTTAAATAATAAAACCAGGATTCTAAATCCAGAAAAAAACAGACATTTGTCCCCTTTTATTGCCCATTAAATTCAACTTAAAACCTGAGCAGACTAAAGGACAGCTTGAGTTCTGAAAAAAAAAAAGAGAGAGATATGAACTTCCAGATCATAGAAGAAAATTAGAATTTGAAGTAAAACTAAAATATTGGTAAATTTACCATTTTAAACCTCTGGTATTCTCTAGCATAATTCAGTGCTTCTGTGTTCTAAGAGAACATTTCTAGTCCTGAATTAACTGAGATGCAATAAAAAGAACATTGAAATTCCTTGTAAATCATAACTGCTAAGCATAAATCATTATATATTTTCCCAGAGACAGGTCTGTATTCTTAAAAATAGCAACAGTTCCAAAGTCAACCAAATTAAAACCAAGTAGAAGTCATTCTAATAGAAGGATTGTAAATTCATTTGCATACAAAAAGTTTATAGGCACATACAAAAAACAACACATATCCACCTGCCAAACAGTGAAGTGCAAAATCAAAGAATTCATACATTGTATGGCTTCTTATTATTTTTATAAAAAGTCAAAAAAAGATATAACCAGTGATGAGTAGGCTTTTTATTTATATGCATAAACCCCAGAGAGTTGAAAAGTAAAATATAAATGGTTCCTCTATTTACACAAATAAATGCTTACTCTATAATGATTAAAAATCCTAGAATCCAATTTATACAATGTAAGTAGTTAAAGAAAAACCTGAAAACTGCACTTTGTTCCAGACAGCTGATGATTCATATGGTTGTTTAATTCTGTTTCTATATTTTGGTTTCAGATTGATTTAAAAATAGGTTTTTCGGGGCGGGCGATAGCCCAGCGGGTAGGGTGTTTGCCTTGCACGCGGCCGGCTCATGCCGGCCAGGGTTCAATCCCGGCATCCCATATGGTCCCCCGAGCACCGCCAGGAGTAATTCCTGAGTGCAGAGCCAGGAGTAACCCCTGAGCATTGCCGGGTGTGACCAAAAAAGCAAAAAAAAAAATAAATAAAAATAAAAATAGGTTTTCAAAACAGTAGAATATATAGAATGTTTAACAACTTTTAAAAACAATAGAAACACAACTCACTAAACTATTTAAAAATAGTATCACCCACCGTGGAATAAAAATAATTAATGAAAATAGAGATGATATAATTGATTCTTTTTCTGAGAATTTCTTACAGTATATTTATTTTCTGTATGTTTTAAAAAGAAGGAACAATGAAAAAATTAAGGTCAGTGAAGCACCCAGATGCTTCACATGCCTCAGTTCCTGAGTTATATGTTTAAGTACCACACACACACACACACACACACACACACACACACACACACACAAACAACAAAAACCCTTAAAGAAAAATAGAAGGAATGCAATGATAGTAAAGCAGGTAAGGTGATTGTCTTGAAGTTCCTGTGTTATATGTTAAGTACCACACACAAAGAAAAGGAAAAAACCTTAAAAATAAATTGGAGGAATGCGATGATGGTAAAGCAGGTAAGGTGCTTGTCTTGCATGAGCCCTTATGGTCCTCTGAGCCGTTGAGTGTGGCCCAAAGACCTAAATCAATTAATCAAATAATTAATTAACTAATCAATCAATCAACAATCAATCAATCAATTAATTAGATGACCAGGGGTCCAGCACATGATTAATTTCAGTTCAAATTATAGTATCACATCGTCCCTGAGCATGATTAGATATAATCCTGAAACGCCCCGTGAACTGCTGAAATGGTTTGGTGTAGACTCCAGAGCCTCAGAGGTAAAGCAGCATCATCACGTCCCCAAGCTTTCAATCTTCCAGAGAGGCCCACAATCCCCAAGATTTGTCCCCAACTCTCTGAGCACTATTTAGGAGCCCTGTCCATATGAAGAAAGCTAGGATGCAACTCAAAGTGCTAGATGCACACTTTTCATACTGATGCCTCAATTGTTACACCTAATACCATGTGATCCATTGAGATATTTGTGGTGTGATCTCCAAACACTATTCTGGACATGTAGCAATACCAGATATTACTCCAACAAGAAATAAGTAAAAATTTTACACACAATATTTTGAACTAATTTATATATATGTTGTGTGTACATATATTCATTACATACATTATATATATGTGTATATATATATATATAGTATACAAACTTAAGACCTGTTTATGAATAAAAGGTTTTTGGGGGTTATTGTTGTTTTATTTTGTTTTGAGGGTCACACCAGCAGTACTTTGGACTCACTCTTGGCTCAAAACTCAGGAATTGCTCTGGCATGCTCAGGGGCCATATGCAATAATAGCAGAGATCAAACCCTGGATCATCTATGCGCAAGGACAGCTCCCAACAGACAGTATTATAGGACTGTCCTTGATGCCTTAAAGTTTTGGATTAAATATTTGTAGAGTGTGTTTATAAACAATCTATGCACATAACTTGTTTCAACAACAGATTAAGCTCCAAATATACACTACCGCATGGAAAATTCTCCAACAGTAAAAATTGTCCACAGACCAACTAGTAGTCTTCCAAGTCAACTCAGACAGTGAACACCTGGAGTTAAGTATCTGATATCTTGCAGGTTTAAGATTATGATTGTTGATGATATTGTTATTTTATTATGTTATTTATTGTTATTTATGTTATTTGATGATATTTGCCAAGTTTTATCTTCTGTGTGCAAGAAGGAAGGACTGACTCTGCCTCCACAGCTAGCTCAGAGACTTGCAGAGAAGTCTTGCAGAAATCTCAGGAAAGCCCTACTTATGTGTGAAGCCTGCAGACTTCAGCAATATCCTTTTACTGCAGACCAGGAAATCCCCAAACTGATTGGGAGGTATATCTGAGGGAGATGGCCAACACTATTGTCAGTCAGCAGATCCCACAAAGATTCCTTGAAGTTCGTGGAAGACTTTATGAGCTTCTGACTCATTGTATCCCTCCTGAAATAATAATGAAGGGCCTTCTCTCAGAACTTCTCCATAATTGTGAAGGCAGCTGAAAGGAGAAGTGGCTCAGATGGCAGCTTACTATGAACATCGACTACAAGTGGGTAGCAGAGCCATTTATCACTTGGAAGCTTTTGTGGCCAAATTCATGGCACTTTATAAGAAGTTCATGGAGGATGGATTGGAAGGCATGATGTTTTGACTCTGAAGCACCATACCCAGAGGTATCATGGAGGTCTGCTACTGGCTCTCACTGTGCCCAGCCGCTCATGAGGTGCCCGGGAGGGATGGCAGGTTCTAGCCCTGGCCCGCTACCCCAAATAACCTCACAACAAGCCAGACAACCCCCCACTCCATGACGACCTCCATTTTCCACATCTGGACTTCCCCCTCGTCAGAACTCCACCCAGCAGACCAGCCTATCACAGTCCGGCTCGCGCAGCTGCAAGTGCGTGCACAGTTCATCAATAAATGCTGGATTTTGAGATGACTACAAGAGCATGCTACTCACAAGGCAGAGCCTGGCAAGCTACCCCTGTTGTATTTGATATGCCAGATACCAGTAACAATTATAGACCTCATTCCCATGACCTAATGGAATGGTTTGAGGCTCTTTATGTTCCTGGAGCAAGCAGGTTCCCTTGGGCTCTACTTGCATGAGAAAGGTCATATGGAGATGTTACTGGTGTCCGCTCGAGCAAATCTACGATGAACGGGAAGACAGTGATACAGTGATACAGTGATTGTTATTTTATTATAACTGCTTATACATTTTATTGTTTTTTTTTTTTGCTTTTTTGGGTCACACCCGGCGATGCTCAGGGGCCACTCCTGGCTCTGCACTCAGGAATCACTCCTGGCGGTACTCAGGGGACCATATGGGACTCCGGGATCGAACCCAGGCCGGCACAGGCCGGCCGCGTGCAAGGCAAACGCCCTACCCGCTGGGCTATCGCTCCGGCCCCTATTGTTATTTATCAAGTTGGTGCCAATAGCCTTTTTCTGGCATTAGGGAGGGCTTCAATTACTACATTCTGTGGGCCAGGAAAGGGCTGTTAGATGAGGAACCGAACAAAAGACTTTCTATCCCAGACCATTTCTCCATCTTTCCTTCAGGGCAGGGAATCTAGTAGATGCTTTTCAAATTCTAATGGTTTCTCTTCCCTCAATTTATATTAGTAGACTAGGGCTTCAAAAATAAAGTACTTCTTCATTGCCTGTGCCTTTCATAGGGATGGAAAGTTAACCAAAGATATCATTATTCTGCATCATTTTGATAAGTATCGCTTGCCCTGAAGTATTCAGAGATGATGCTCAAACCTAGACCCCACTAGCTCTGTGCCATTGGGTGGCAAAAGAATTTACAGAGTGAGATCAGTTATGCAGGAAAAAAAAAGTCAGTTTATTGACAGAGTGCACTGGTCAGACTGACTTAGTGGAGGCTTCCAAAAAAAAAAAAAAAAGGACCATTCTAGCATTGTTAGGGGACACATTTTATCCAGGCAGGCTGCTTCAGGAGGGATGCTTCTGCTTTCTACAAATGTGCCCTGGGCGGGGATGAGCAGGCGATATGTACCCAGTTGGGGTGAAAGAGTAAATTGTATGTAAAATATTCTATGCCAATCACATATAAATGATAAAACTATTCATATAGTATTTGTATCAAATACTATAAAGTGTTCTGAGCCAATTATATACAAATAATAAAATAAATTTAACTTATCTCAGGAAAGGAGTCATGTGGTCAATTCTAGAAATGTAGGTGGCATATACATAGAAAGTTTTTCTTGTTGGGCCAACAAGATAATCCTGGGATACCTAGGGTAGTTCTGGGTACTGTGAGGAGAATGGAGCAATGGTGAGACCTGTAAGCCTCCTGAACACAGCTGATTGTTTTAGAAAGGAGGGTCTCAGCCTGCCAGGCCTTTGAAATTGACTCTAAAGCTAAGCAGAGGGCTAGTCATTGCAATCTTTAAGCAGGCAGTTCTGATTCTTTCTCTTTTCAGTTGTCTATTCCAGAGTACTGGTCTATGGGTGAGGCAGCCTTCTTATGCCTCCCACCCCCACGCAATTCTGAAAGTTACATTTAAGCACAAAATTTAGAGTAGTAGGTTCTGAGAATTTATGGGTAGGCCCCAAAGACAACAACACACACACACGCACACACACACACACACACACACACACACAGAGCACAAACAAATGAAAAGAAAGCATTAAAAAACTTCTATAGGTGATTTGGCACCAAAAATAGAACTAGCTGATGTTATTCCAAGTTCCTTGTCAGTTTCTAAGAATATATTTATATAATCACAAACTCACCTTGCCAAAGTAGAGCAAACTTAACTTTTCAAACTGGAGCAAGTGATGTCATTACCAGTATGTTCACCAGAGCAATGGCTAAATGAATCATTGTTTAGTAACATGAACTAACCCAAGAACTTCAGGGCAGAAGAGCAGAGAGTTAGGAAAGACACTTTCTGACTGAACCAATAAAAGGGAAAATAGCCTGTCAGTAATAGATATCCAAGGGCAATTTCTGCAAAATCTTTTGCATGAGTTTGATTTTGAAAGGGATTAGTTAGCTGGTCTCTTCTTCAACAAAATTATCATTTTTAAAATTCTCAAAATTGTTAACATTACCCCTTATTAGTTAATGACTATTTTTGAGGCTGCTGAAATAAAATTCTGTGATCAAGAATCAAAATATTAAAATCATATATACATATAAATTATCATTTGTACTAAGTAAATATCATAACCATTAATCCATTGCCTTTGATTTGCATTTGTCAATGATTTAACTTTCCGAGGAAAGATTTTCCTTTGTTTTTAGCTAATTTAGAGCTTTCATTCCAATTTATTTTACCTTTGTTTGCTTATTCTGTATTGCTTAATGAAAGCTAATTTTAAAAAGTTATTTTTTGTAAAGCAAGATAGTTTTATTGAAATTTATTTAGAAAAATGCAAAAGAGAGAAAGAGGTAGGTGTTGGAGAGAACATGGGCTTTTACAGAGTAGAGAAAAGCAAGCAAAGAAACAGAGATACAAGTGAAATACATGTTCAAGGGAGAATTGGAGCTAGAACAGCAAGCCACACATTTATTTCTAAATACTAAAAAAATATTACTGGGGCCTGAGTGATAGTACAGTGGATAGGACTTGAGCTGACCTGGTTTCGATCCCCAACATCCCATATGGTCCCCCAAGCATCTCCAGGAGTAATTCTTGAGGGAAGAACCAAGAGTAACCCCTGAGTGTCACTGGGTGTGACCCAAAAAAAAAAAAACACCTCTCTACAAAAAATATACCTTATAATTCAACTATAAATGAGCATTATTATTAAGATAAAATTAACTGTCAGGAAAGCCAATGAAAATTGACGTACAATATGTTATATATAAATTTTATATTAATATACATTTTTCTCACAAGTAGTGATAATAGTTTTCTCTTGACTGTCTCATTCCTGCCTATACTCTGGTACCAAATACAATGCCAGAGGTTAAACCAAGTTCAACAGCACTCCAGGCAAGTACTTTAACCCCTGTACTATCTTTGCAGATGCCAGTTTCAAATTTTAAAGTTTATTCCCTATGAGTAAGCTTGCAAGGTAGTCTTTCAAAAGTATGTTCATAATTCCTAATATTCCTTTGCTTCTCTAAATTTAATCTTTTCTAGAACAAACCTTGAATGCATTGTATAGTAAAATGACAAGAAATACCAATTTTTGCCATACCTGCTAGAAAAAAATAAGTGCAGATGCAATATGAATTCTGATTCATTTAAGTCTGGTGAAAAAAATAATCTACAGACTATATATTGTGACTTAAAGAAAAGAAACTTCAAGTAGAATTTTATTTCTGGTTGATAAAGGGATTTTCCTTGTGTTCTCACATTTTGAGGCCGTCACCAAGTGTTGCATGTGAAGTACTTCCTTGATATATAAAAGTAGGAGAAATACATAAATATAATTTGGAAGACTCATATTTTAAGCCATGCTTTGCTAATTTTATTTAGTGTGTGTTTATGTGAGGTGATCAGTCAAGCTGTAGTTTTCACGTGGAGTCTGCCACATGTCACTAGATTGACTGCTTCTACTCTTCTTACTGTCTATTGCCAAAGATGTCAGCCGAGGATAAATAAATGAGAGGAGTTTATGGATACAGTGATTTCTCCAGGCTGCAGTCTATAGTTGACAGTGAAAACATGGACACTTTCTGCTTTACAAAGGGCAGTAATAAATAACCAAAATATACAGAAAAAGGAAGGGTGAGGCCAAATATTGAGGGATGGTGAGAAGAGAAATTTTGTCAGCATTGACTTCCTATTATAGCCAGAGGGGTTGGTTAAGAAAGTGAAGCTTGAACAAAACTGATTGTATTCTACAATTCTAATACCTTGTTTTCTGGAGGTATGGAAATAAAATTCATTAACTTTTGTCTTTTCATTTTCAGTATAACATAGCAATTCACAATGGATGAAGTAAAGGTGCATAAAGAATCTCTCATAAACTACATAATTCTAAAATGTCTCAAATGTATTCTAATATTCTATCTTGTTAAAAAATTTAAGTCTGCATCTTTGGGTATGAAAGATGAATAGTTAACTATTTAAGATTGCCATTGTGCTTCTAGTATCTGAATGGAATATATGATTTTATGGTACTTTTTGATGAAATTTCAACAAAATGATATCAACACATTATCTAATTGTGAATACAAATGAAATGACTAGAATTCATTGTCAACCCTTTTTTTATTGCAATGCATCCACTATGCCAAATGTCATACCAAAATTTCATGATTCAAAAACTCAAAAAAGCTCATTAGGCCTTTTCCTGACAAGAAAATGTACTTTAAGATTCAAAATCAACCATCACTTTATTAAAAAAAAAAACTAGCCCTGCAGCTATCTCATGAAGACTTACATCATTGTGATGATTCCCTGCAGTCCAAACACTGTCATTGCAAGGCTGCTCTGAATATAACCTGAGGTATCAAAGTGAGGACATTTTCTAGGCCTCTGCTACATTTGGAAAGAGTGAAGTTAGTATTTTCAGCACTGTGAGGATCTGCAGGCCCATGTCACTGACAGAGATGACAAGACAACAAGGAAGAAGGCAACAGTGCTGGGAATTACTCTTTCCCTTTTCCCTGTGTGAACAATATGGGGAATGTGTTTAGAAGGTACAGAAATTTAGTCTGGTAAGAGAGCAAGAGATTAAGATTCTCATTCCTTTCTCCTCTTTTCAAGATTAAAGCTCATCTACTACCTCCAAGGCAAAAATTTGTCTTGGAGATTTAATTCATTTTTTCCACTAGGGAATACAAACACCAAGTTAATCTTTATTTGTAGGAATCTCTAAAATATAGCACATGAACAAATTACAATGACTTTGTTTGTAGCAGGCATCTTTCTAACTTTATATTACTCTCCGAGAATCATGAAGCATAATATAAATGCTGCTAGTCACACGTCTATTATTTCCATTTATTTTCTAATTCAGCAGCTTAGTTTGGTCACTTTAGAATTTTTACTTAGCAAGAATCAAATTATTGACAGAAATACTATCCCCAGGTAAGTACCAGGGATACTTACCTGGGGATAGTATATAGATGTTACACATTTCATATATCACAAGAAGTTTAGTGAAAAGTCAGAAAAAAATATCATTTTTTGCTTTGTTTTGAGTCACGCCAGGTGATGCTCAGGGGTTACTCCTGGCTGTGCACTCAGGAATTTCTCCTGGAAGTGCTCAGGGGACCATATGGGATGCCGGGATAGAACCTGGGTAAGTTGTGTGCAATGAAAGCACCCTACCCGCTGTGCTGTCACTCTGGCCCCAGAAAAGAAATATTTCTTATTAGTAAAATATTTTTAAATGTAATCCTTCATAAATCAGTTATGATATATAATTTTAGTACATATTAACACATTCATATTATTGACATATACGTGACTAGTCTAAGAAAAGAGTTTCCAATTGACATTTATGACTACCAACTTGTCGGGAGCTGCTGGATTCCACAACAGTATCAGGACAGAAGTTCTCTTCTACCTCCAAGGCCACCAGGGGAACTGATGAAAACTCACGGGCCTGGCGAAGTTCCAAAAAGGCTTTTAATAGTACAAAAGCTCTACCACCGCAATCCAATATAATGAAAGAACTCTAGCTCTGGTCAGAACTTAGACCATACAAGAGAACCCAACTCTCCCACTAAAGAGAGAGTATCTCTCCCAAGAGGAGTCCTACTAAAAGAAGAAGGGGAGAGTGCCTCAAGTCAGTCCCCTTATATACACCAAAGTAATCCTAACTATTGACAGGATGGGTCCTGTCAACAAAGAACCCTAAACACCTTATAGAAGGGTGGTGACACACCATATTATAGGTATAAACAAAAGGGTTAGGCCAAGGACTAATCCCTTCTTCTGAGATTATCTCTTATGTAAAACACTGGAGAGAGAGGGGGCTGGTATAAAGTAATACATCTTAATTTCATAGGCTTTATATAAGCTAGATGGTACCCACAAGATCCTTCTTATTTATTTTCTGTACCAGGGTGATTCTGAGTATCTTATTCTCCATATACTAAAAAGGGTCACACGCGCCTGCTTGAGGGCAAGCTAGTATGATCCTTCCTATAGTCTCAACTTAGCCAGGGTGGCAGTCTTCTGGTATTTTCTAACTGTCCCACTGGGTGCAGTGGGTATAAAGAGGAGCTGTGCCCAATCTACATAACAGAAGTCTTAGTAGATATATAATAAGTCAGAAGTTATTCAGAGTCTAGGTTACTTCTGTAACTGCCACACTCTCTAGCAGTGTTTACACACAAGAGAGATTTCATTAGAATGAACCTTGTCTTAAGAACATGTAAATAGATTAAGCTGTGAGTAAAGCTCCCAAACTAGCTAAGCCTGTTATCCAACACCACCTCATAAAAAAGTTTTACATAATGCTGGTACCCAAGAATCTGTTAGAATAGTAATCACATGTGGGCAAGGAACATAGCAAACTAGATTATCTTCCTTTGCTCATTTTTTAAAGGAAACAAACAAGTGAATTTTAGCCTTCTATATTTCAACACAACAGTGAAAAGAAAACTCTCTACAAGTATATGTTATGCAGAAAACAAAGAAAGGAAGGAAGAAAGGAAGGAGCACAGGAAGTTAGGAAGGAAGAAAAGAAGGAAGGAAGGATTGAATGAGGAAAGAGAAAAAAAATGCAGGAGCTGAACAAATTTACCTGTCGGAAGTAAGCACCTATAATTTAGAGAGACTCAAGGAAAAATAAGAGCAAATGAGAGAAAGGGAGAGCAATGGTGAGTGTGGAAAACTGTAGGGAGAGAGAGAAAGAGGAAGAGAGAGATTGCTCTAAAAATATTGCTTGGACTGGAACACGACTTTGTGTGTGGAGACAAAGAAAGACTTCAGCAAAGAAACCTATAGTGATAGATATATCTAATATTTCCAAGGCCGTACTCAGAGAGCTTTCTCCTTAATAGGCTATCAGATATCACTCACTACAAATACATCAATAAATCAATTTCACATTTTATTTATATTGTGCCTTGTAATGGCTTGGGCTTTTATGGATAATGTTTTCATTGCTTCAAGATATCCCAAAAGCTTATTGTACAATTTGTTTGTTTGTTTGTTTGTTTGTTTGTTTTTGTTTTAGGACCAGACCCTCACAGCATTTGGGACTTACTCTGGGCTCTGCTCTCAGGAATTACACCTGCCAACACTTGGCAGACCATATAAGGTGCGAAGAATGAAACCCAAATTGGGTATCTGCAAATCAAGTTCCATGTCACTGTATTACTTCCTTGACCCCGGAGTTCCATGTTTACTGTGGGTTAGTAACTATTACGAAGTGAGCAACTTGATATAGAAAGTAGTGAATCGTGGCACACAACCGGAATGTATTACCTTTTCCTTACATGAGCTTTCATTTACTTTTTAAATAAAATCTCCCCTAATATTGTTTCAAATATTTCTTTCAGGTGCCACTATGAGGAGTCCAAAAAAGCAGTCTTTTGCAATAGGTATATGCTTTAATGGAATCACTAGATACACTACCTTTGTTTTGCCTTTTATTCTGCTGACTGGTATAAAAGATAAAATGTCACATCAGCTGATGTTAGTGATAGAATCCAAAATCTTCTGTTTCAGCTTGAAAACTGCTTCTTAGGTTTGGAAATTGGTTAAGCTGTATAAATATTTAAGGCTTGTTTCTCCTTCATAAGGTTATTGTGATCATTAGTTTAAAAAAAACAGAGATACTGTCATATATACTCTAAAAAATAGAAAAATAAATAGGAAAGTTTTCAGAATATTGACATTTTCCAAATTTTTTGAACTATAGAGGATTACATTATATTAAGAGTATGGAAATATTATTATACTAATATATTGAAAAGAGATAAAATTATAAATATACTAGTTTCAACTTTGTCTTAATATATTCATTTATTTTTAATTAAGCTTTATCCTAATGTTCATTCATAATGAAACTATGCTTTCATTATTCAAATTTTATTTCTTAGAACGATAGTTTTAAGAAATATAGTTCTTTAAAACTATAGTTTTAAGATTTGAGATTCAGATACATGGGGTAAAAGCTGTTACCAGCTCTCCCTGTACCCAGCTGATCATGAGGCACCCAGAAGGGAAGCAGGTTCTAGCCCTGGCCCGCCATCCCAGTAGAGCCTTGCAATACTCCATAGGAACTTCCACACTATGAGAGCTGCCATTTTCAAGATCCAGAGTCCACAGCTTGTCAGAGCTTCACCCAGCAGAAAAGCTAATCTTTCCCCAACTCATTAATAAATGCAGATGAGAGAGGCTAATACAAGAGTATCCCACCCACCCAGCAGAGCCTGGCAAGCTACCCATGTCATATTATATTTGCCCAAACCAGTAACAATTATAGACCTTATTCCAATGATCTGAAGGAATAATTTGAGGCTCTTCTTGTTCCTGGAATGAGCAGATGCCCTTGGGCTATACTCTCATGTGACAGGAAGTATTGAGATGTTACTGGTGCCCGCTCTAGCAAATTGATGAAGAACAGGAAGACAATTGATACAAGTGAAAAGTGAAAACTATAGTTTTATATTCCAGCCTTAGATCACGAAATTAAAGAAAAACAGAATAACTACAATGTTTGCAGTTACTTATAAATTCTTAATAAAATTATGCATACTGTGTCGTTAAGTTTTATTTTATTATGTGATATCACTAAAGAGTAGATTATTTATTTTTTTTGCTTTTTGGGTCACCCCTTGATGCTCAGGGCTTATTCCTGGTTCTGTGCTCAGGAATTACTCTTGGCTGTGCTCTGGGGACCATATGGAATGCTGGGAAAGAAACCCAGGCCAGCATGGCAAATGACCTACCCACTTATTATTAATAATAATAAGTACCCACGTATTATTGTTCTGGCCCCTTAGTCATTTTTAAAGGAGGAAAAAATAATTATAATTCTGGGGATAGAGAAATAGGGAAAAGGGTAAAGGTTATAAGCTCAAAATAAGTACAGTGCTATGGTGAATCCATATACTATATTTATGAAGCGTTTCATCACAAGATATTTGTATAACATTTATGGTTTATATTTATGCACTTGTTGCATATTCTAGAAATAAAGCTATAGCCCTAATTGTTAAAATAAATCACGTTTCTGTATATCTCCTGATTTAAAAAAAAATAAGTAGGCCTCTAATTTCATGAGAAGTTTAGTGGTTAGAAACCAAATAAAAGGACTTCTGGTTTTTGTTTTAACATGTAAGGAGCTTGAAATTGACTACTCCAACCGAATAGTAACTTAGAAGTTGAACACAGTAATAAGTCAGCAAGTCTTTTGGATTCATAATTTAGAGGAAAACCTGGGACAAACCACTGCTCTCTTCCCGGGAGAGACAGAGAGTCAAATACAGACTCATAGCTGACAGGAGAGGAGCATAAATCTCTTCAGGAACCACAGCCAGGGTTAAAAAAATAAATAAATAAATGCTAAAACCATAATAGACAAATTGCTGGAGACCAAGATTGGACAAAGGGAGAGAATAAAAATAAATAAATACCAGAAAGGTTCCATCATAATGGCTCTCATAATTTATGGCATTTACATCCAAAACCCAAACCAGGTTGTGACAGAAAATATTACAGGAAAATAAAATCCTCCTGATGTTTCCAAGGGGAGGAAAATAAGTTTGAAATACTCCAGAACACTTGGCTCATCTCAATAACACCTGCCTTCATAAGACACTAGTTAACTAAGGCTAAATGCTACTGGAGTCAGACCAGTGCATAACAGTCCAGAGAAGGGAATATGCAACTTCAGCCTACTATAGCCTTCCAAATAGGAGAGATTACAGATTTCCCTCCAGCTTTAGCCATGTTGCCCCCAACAAGGTGGGTGGTGAAGGAACTGAGAAGCACTTGTAAAATTCTCAGTCATAGGAGGCTTGTAGTCTACTTCCTCTTTCTCAGAATTTACCAATACATTAACAAAGGTAACGTATTTTCCCATACTCATTTTTATAGATGCTTACAAGAGATGGAAAAATAGTCAGAGAACAATCTCTTAAAAATACAACTGGAAGCCCAACTTTTTACAACTTCTATCTGCTTATTAACTAATGCTTCTGATAGATTCAATTGCCTGCATATTGAAGGTAGTGAGCCAAAGTTTATGAAGTTGGTAGAAAGCAAATAGGGGAAATGAGAAATATACCACTGCCTGCAAGTAAAATCTGCTGTAGTTGGGGTTCAGCTGAAGAGATATACAGCATATATGCACATGCCTTTCACAGCAGCAGCCCAGTTTCATTCCCCCAACATGCCATATGGTTCCTTGAGTACTGCCAGAAGTAATGCCTGAGTGCAGAGCCAGAAGTAACCCCTGAGCCTCACAGTGAAAACCACTGCTCAAGATTTTGGAGCACTCAGTTTTCAGGTTCCCCAAGAATACCCCCATTAAGGAGGGTAAGGCCCTCTCTACTATCAGACCACTATAATAGTGGGAAGTGTGGATGCCAGCTGCAAACCAGCCCAGCAGATTGGTTTGGCAGGTGGGTGGGGGCGGGGAAATCATACATATATGGGTGATATCAAAGCAAGAAATATGCATGCTTTTGAGAACAAACAAGTCTCCTGGGAGCTAACAATATTCTTTACAGAGGAGGTAATGATCTATATGTTTGCTACAAAGAGGGGAGTGGTGATTTCACAATATTTGCTGAGATTTTAGAATCATGTGGCAGGGAGAATGACCTCATAGCTCCATGTGGATTGCTCAGCCTACAGCTCTACAGCTATCAGTTTCAGTCTGCACGTTTACCTGGAACATTAGCTCAGAAGAGGGAGAACTGAAATTGTGTGGTAGGAAAAGAACCCCTTCCTGTCACTGGGAATTCAGGCAAATCTCTCTCAAGAGAATAGGACCAGTGGTAGAAGACTCACAGAATTCTACTTAAAAGGAAAGCCATGTACCAAATCCATTGAATTTAAACAGAGTATACTAGTCTAATTGTTAACAAAAGAGAGGACAGTGAGGAATTTACAGTTCTAGCGAATCCTCCTGATCTCTGTAGACCCACACACAGCTGATGCTCTGAAAAACTGAAAAGATTTCAAAATCAAGAGTTCAATGCTCTTGAACTCTTGCTCTTGAACTCAATGCTCTTGAACTCAATGCTCTTGAAAAACAAAGCAAATGCAAGAAAGGAAAAGAGAAACAAAAGAAGCATGAAAGGAAGGAAGGGTGGAGGGATTAATGGAAAGAGAGAAGGAAAGTAGGAGGGGAAAAACAGGAAGGAAAGAAAGGGGAAAGGAAGGGAAGAAGGGTGTTGCAGGACTCCTCTAAGAGCCTCTACATCTGCTCTGAATTGCCTCCTGCAAATTACTACGTAGATAAGGGGGTAGTCTAAATGTGGCAGTTTATCTGACCATGTATTCTGTACTAGCTGGTATAAAATTCTCTCATGCTACCACAATCATCATGGGACTAGCTAGATCTTACCAGCATATTTGCCTGGCCACGTTGGATTTCTAAGTAATTAGACCAGAGAGAAATGTTTTTTGCCTCCAAGCAAGCAAGCATGGCTCCCCTGATAAATCAAAGGCAACTAAAATACAAAACTACCGTGAAGTAGACAAGACTCTTGTGAAGGCCTGGAGAAATATTTAGCTGGCATTAGTGTTAGTCTTTGGTACAGAGACATGCCATCTCAGAAACCCTCTTCTCTATCCTATGAAGGCTTTTCCAGGCAGATCTTGGCTCAAGACATTAGCATATAAAAAAGACATTAAGTGAGGTGCACGGAGAAATTACCTGAGGGCATTTGACCCTTCCTGCCAGGGGAAGTTACATTTAGCTTACAGCTCCTCCCAGCTCTGCTAGGAGGCTTTGAATTAGCTCTGGGTCCTTGTAAACAGCCAGAAGGTAAGCCAAAAACGGGCTGGACTGGGAAGTTTGGGCGAATTTCTAGCTATAAAATAGGCTGCAAGAAGAAAGAAGCTCTCTTTTCCTCCCTTTTTGCCATTTCCGGCTTCCCTTGGTGTTTTGCTTCTCTGTCCTCTCTATTCTCTGTTGGGCCTTGACATGTGGTGGCAGCCATCTTGGCCTACACGTGGCTGGGGCCTAGCTGGGAACCCAGAGTCTGGAGACTTTCCCTGCTCTTGGATTGTATATTGGAACCTGTGATAGTAAAGTCCTTTTAAAACTGCATTGGATTCCTGAGTCTTCATCCATTCCCCGCCAAGCATAGGAGGTAGAAGGGAACTCACTTACTGGCACTGTTGGGGACCCGGCAGCATCCCCGACAGAGGGAAAAAAAGGAACAATGGAGGGAAGGGACAAAGGAGGGAAGGAAGGAATGGTATGCTAAAATCTGACAACTTTATATATAAGAAATTAGGGACTGGAGCAATAGTCCAGTGGGTAGGGCGTTTGCCTTGCACATGGCTGGCCCATGCCGAAACGGTTTTGATTCCCGGCATCTGATATAGTCCCCTGAGCACGGCCAGGAGTAATTCATGAGTGCAGAGCCAGGAGAAACCCCTGAACATTGCCGGGTGTGACCCAAAAAAAAAAGCAAAAACAAAACAAAAAAAGAAATTACATAAGAAATAAATTTCTGGGGCCGGAGCGATAGCCCAGAGGGTAGGGCGTTTGTCTTGCACGCGGCCGGCCTGTGCTGGCCTGGGTTCAATCCCGCGGATCCCATATGGTCCCCCGAGCACCGCCAGGAGTAATTCCTGAGTGCAGAGCCAGGAGAAACCCCTGAGCATTGCCGGGTGTGACCCAAAAAGCAAAAAAAAAAAAAAAAAAAAAAAAAGAAAGAAATTTCTCAGAAAGACATCTTGGTGAAACAGAAATGGTCTAATAATAAATTTAAAACGACTGGTATGAAGGAAATCAATGAGTATATCAAATAAACACTAGAATAATGCAAAACATTAATAAATTAAGACAAAATATGCAGGAATAGGAGGAATTGTTCACCAACAATAATAAAACTAGTAAAAATTCCAGAGATACAGGATATGAAAACATGATAAATAAAATTAAGAACATAACAGAGCATAACAAGCATAGTTAAGCTCTCAGAAGAACGAACACAAAATAAACTTGAAAATAAAATTCAAACAATGAGGTTCAGTATTGTGATTTATGGTAGACCACCTGTATTGTATGAATGATGCAATAATGTTTGTATCTAGCCCCTGCCTCACATCATTTAGAGCCCAAACAGGAACTGTTATTATCCAACACAATAAATGTGACTTCTAGTCACCTCAAGCAAGTTGGCATCAGGGTATGACCTCCAGACATTACTCTAAAAACAAAAGAGAAGGAAGAGGAACACAATGCTATAATGGCTTATAAAAATCATAGAGAAAAATAGAAAGAAGAAAAAAAATTAAATTCTATGAGTAACTAGACTCCACTAGGAGAGGGCACCATTAGAGCAGGGTAAGCGAAGATATTTAACTACCACATATTAGCTATTTACCCATATTAGCTATCCTGTTTCAAAAATTCTAAAAATTAAAAAATTACAGCCAATAACACTGCATCGAATAAAATGATTGTTCAAATACGGAGACTTAAATGTTTTCTAAAGAAAATAAAACTTAATGAGATTTACTTCCACCATGTCCACACAACAAGAAATGTTAAATTTTTTTTTCATTTTTATAGGAAATTTATTATATTTTTTATTTACTGGTTTTGGCATATTGACTATGCATTTGGACTGCATGCCAGGCTCTGCTGTGCGGGCGGTATACTCTTAGTAGGTTGCTGAGCTAAGCACTACCAGGAGTAATTCCTGAGTGCAGAGCCAGGAGTAACCCCTGAGCATCACTGAGTGTGATGTCGCTCTCTGCCCTGACAAGCAGGACATGCCCTTTAGTCGCTCCATGTAGCCAGAGGACACATGGTTTGTGCCCGGTTGTCCCACTGGCGGTCCTTGATGAGTATGGCGAACATGGCGGCAGTAAAGGTGGTAAAGAAAGATGACAGCAGGATATCCGTAATTGTGTTGCCCCACAAGCCAATTCAGAAGCCCGACAGAATTGCCCGGGAACTGGGGCCGCAAGTCTATGGGCTCCCTGGCCTCACTGTTGCCCCTGCCGCAGCCGTGCCACGCTGCCCGCATAATCAGTCCCAGCCCGCACCTGGGTCCCCGCCTTGCATCATCGCACCTAGGCGCTATTGTCCACGCTTCACCCCACAAGCTAGGCCGTGCAATGGGGGCCTGCACAGCTGTTGCCATCACTCTCTGTGCTGCCACGGGACCCAAGTTGGGGCTCTGCTCACTGCCCGGCTCCTACCTCTGCCATCGCTGCCATCTAGCCGCTTCCCACACACGCCGCCACCATCTTTACCCATTCACTCTCAATGGAACAATCATCTCTGAATGGAGCAGTTATGTGTACCTAGGTTCGAAAAGTCAACATGATGAACAACCTAAAACCTGAGCTGCGCAGGAGGAAGAGGAGCAGCATGGACTGCCTTCAAAAACATCGAAGAAATAGTCAAAACAACAAAGAACCTCCGACTCCAAAAGAGGAATCAAAAGAGTCATGCTTGGAATATCATGCCTCACTCAAGTGAAAGAAGGAATCCGGAGCTCCAACTCCATCACTGTTCCAGAGTTAGGGACGCTGTTTCATTGGCCAAGGCATCAAAAATCAGATGGGCTGGACATGTAATGCGATTTGGAGACGACCACTGGACTAGAGCTGTTACTGACTGGATCCCACGGGATGTCAAAAGATCATGTGGCCGCCCAACTACAAGATGGTCAGACTTCTTCGCAAGACCCTGAACCAACGGTTTGAGGCTCTTTGTATTCTTGAAGCAACCAGATGCAATTGGGCTACCCTGGCACGTGATAGGGTCAAATGGAAATGTTACTGGTGCCCGCTCTAGCAAATCGATGAATAATGACATGTCAAGTGATCAAGTGATAGAAAATGGAAAAACAAATGGAATAAAACTTTTGATCGTGGTGGTATGTAGTTATAAAAATTCAGAAATATAAGCAAGAATAGATGGCACAACAATAAGGGAAACAAAAGGGCAGAAATTAGAAGATTAAAGATCAGAAATCATTGCCAGTACCAACACATAAGACAAGCTGGATACAGAAAGAATTATTCAAACTTCATCATAATCACAAAACAAAAATCTGACCTTTGGAGAGTTAGAAAAATACTTAAAGAAATTCAAAGACTCCCCAAGGATAAACAATTGAATAGAAGAAAATTACATAGAGAAACATAAAAAATTTAAAAAATATTCAGACACAAAAGATAAACCTCCTATATTGGGCATCAGAGATGGTTCTAATGATAAAACATATGCCTTTTAAGTGCCAAACCCTGAGCTTTGTCTCTGCACTGTATAGATCCGGGAGCTCTACCAGGCATGACTCTGAACTGCTGAGTACTGACAATTACGGGCTTCCTTGAAAAAAAATAAAAACAATTAATCTAATAAATATATAATGATTTTAGTGTATATTTTTGGAACTCACTAATCAAAAAACTGAGTGATTATATAGTTGTTCTTATATGGAAGATCCATCTTTAAAATGAATATAGAAATTCATCAGATTTTGAAACAAAGCATAACACTGAAATTAAAATCTAGTAAAATGTAGTTCAAATATCATGCTATGTTAAAGAACCTGCATAATGACATTGCAGTAAACTCACTGGAATACTACTCTGATGTTAAGAAATAAAATCTTCAAATCTTGTTAGATGAAATTTGAGTTGTATATGCTAAGTTGGAAGTAAGTCATGTTAATGCTTTTCCATTCTAGAGAAGTCTGTGTTTCACTATCACTATCTTCCCGTTAATCATCTATTTGCTAGAGCGGGCACCAGTAATATCTCCATATGTCCTGTCTCATGCTAGGAGAACCCAAAAGGCATCCGGCTTGCTCCAGGAACATAAAGAGCCAACAAACCATTATATTTGGTCATAGGAATGACCTAATATAAATGTTACTGGTATTTGGCATATCAAATACTACGAACAGCTTGCCAGGGCTTGCCGTGCAGGTGGCATACTGTTGTAGTCATCTCTAAATAAAGCATTTATTGATAAACCGTGTGGCTGCTAGCGGCCGTGACGAGACAGGCTGTGATAGTCTGGTCTGCTGGGTGGAGTTGTGTTGAGAGGGAAGTCCGATGAGGAAAATGGCGGGCCCCAAGGAGTAGTGGGGGGTGGGTTGTCTGGCTTGTTGTGAGGCTCTGCTGGGGTGGCAGTCCAGGGCTAGAACCCACCATGCCTCCCGGCGCCTCAGTAGCAGCTAGGCACAGGGAGAGCAAGTAGCAGCTCTGCCCCATGTCTGAGAGTCTCTGTGTTTAATATTAGATATTTCTCTAGTCTCTCACAAATCTCTAATTAAATATCTTTCAATAAAAACCATTTTGTTTCATTCAACGAAAGATATGAACAACAAGCTGGTTTTGACTCAGATGTGGAATATAAATGAACAATGAAACTGGCAAAATGAGAAATAAAAAATTCTTAAACTGTGTAAGAAGTATGTTGGTTATCAAAGGGAAATGAAAAAAAAAAAAGGTGAAGGGAGAGAACAAGAATAGAGGGGTCATTTTGATAGAGTTTAGTGATTCTGGTGGTTGATGTTATGGAATGTTATGCACAGAGGTGTGAAGCTATACTCCAAAAATATTAAGAAAAAATTTTATCAAAAATATTAATAAAATTTGATTAAAAAAGTTTTATGACATACCATAAAGCATTAACAATAATATAATTTGCAGAGAAACATGCTTACATGACCTTTCAAATTACTACATCCCAAGAATTGATGTATATGTATATCACAAGGGCATTCTGGTTAACTAATCACACTGTGTTTATTCCTGAGCTGATACCGCTTTGACCTAGAATTCAATTCAACAGAAGTCTACATTAGCATTTACATCACACATAAAAAAGAATAGCATTTTCCACTATACGAGTTCCCTAGCTACTGCAAGAATATACTGCAAACCAATTGTCTTGTACAACAGAAATTGTTTCATATGTCTGAAGACTAAAGTCTAAGATCAATAAGTAGCAATAAAGTTCTATTGAACAAAATCTACTCTATTCCTCTCTTCACGCTTCTGGTGGTTTGGTGGCATTCTCTTCCATTTCTACCTTATAAACAGATTTTCTCTGTTCTTTCACATTGTCTTATTTCTGTATCACTTTCCTTCACACAGAACTCTTTATATAGATTCCAATCATTGATTTCACTTGATCACTTGATCACTTGTATCCCATTATTCATCGATTTGCTGGAGCAGGTGCCAGTAATATTTCCATTTGACCCTATCACGTGCCAGTGTAGCCCAATGGCATATGTTTCGGGATATTAAGAGCTTCAAACTTTGTTTAGGGTTCTGATAAGGAAGTCTGACCATCTTGCAGGTCGGCCACGAGATCTTTTGGCGCCACGTGGGATCCAATTGGTACTGGCTCTAGTCCAACAGTTGTCTCCAGATCGCATTATATGACCAGCCTATCTGATTTTCGATGTTCTGGCAGATGAGACAGAGTCCTTGATTTTAGAATAGTGACGGAGGTTGGAACTCCAGATTCCCTCTCTCTCACTTGAGTGAGGCATGATATTCCTGGCATGGCTCTTTTGATTCCTCTTTGGGAGACCCGAATGGTATTTTCATCCTGCTTTCATAATGCCCAAGTCTCTGGCGTATGTCAATGCAGGTAGAACGGTGGAGTCAAAGAGGTGTGCCTGTAGCCAGAGGTTCTTTGTTCTTTTGACTAATGTTTCAATATTTTTGAAGGCAGTCCATGCCGCTCTTTTCCTCCTGCGCAACTCAGGTTTCATGTCGTTCATCATGTTGACTTCTCGACCTAGGTACACATAGCTGTTGCATTCAGAGATGTTTGATCCATTGAAAGTGAATGGGGCCTCTGGAACTAGTTCATTTCTCATAAGCATAGTTTTGTTGAGATTCAGCTGTAGACCTATCCTTCCACATTCTGGGACAAAGTCTGCCAGCATTTGATTTAGGGATCATTTTTGTCTAATGTGACCTTGTTTTAACCAAGACGCCTCCAAAGAACATACTTCCAAATAAGATTGCATTCTGAACTTCTAGAGAGTAGGCCCTTAAGCATATAATTTTTAAGGTAACACATTCATCTCATAGGGTAAACTGTCTTCACCATTGACTTATCACTCAAACTGTATTCATGTTAATGTAGTATGAGTTAAGTTTCTGTCATCTTAGACTAAATTACTAGTTGATATGTTTATTTTACTTAGCCATCACTTGTATCACTTGTCTTCTGGTTGTTCATAGATTTGCTTGAGGGGGACACCAGTAATGTCTCCATTCATTGGAATGAGGTCCATTATTATTACTGTTTTTGGCATATCAAATACACCATGGGCAATTAAAAGCATAAAAATATTTATAAAATCAGACATAATTTGAAATTAATTGAATCCAAATGAAGCATCTTCAAACCTCCTTGATTCAGGTTAGTTGTCATGGTCCCATTTAACAATCTTGGGATGAGGGAGAGTTTCATGAGTTACTTTGTAAGCAAATTCGTCTTCAGGGGTGGGACTGAAGCTAGCCTGGATCAGAACATTGAAAGACCAATCCTTGCTGAAGGACAGATCTGATTGTTCTGACTTCATCTTCTCTCCATTTTTCAGCAATTCAATTTCAATGAGGGTGGGTGAAATCCATACATATAGTAGCACATAGTAATTCATATAATTTGGCTTTCCATTCTCAGGTGGGTGGCAAGAATAATGGATCTTCAGAGCCCGGAGGATGGCGTTCAGGGCAGATAGAGAGAGTGAGCACCAACAAGAGGATAGTCAAGGGCGAGGACATCGTGAACTCCTCTCTAGTTCATAAATAATATATTTGTGTCATACAGGCACATTTAGAGTGACATAAAATAAAAAACATATTTTATAATTACCATAGAATTTACTATAAAATGTTACTTAAAATTGTTTATCTACCCCACTTTAGTAAGATTGGTAGAGTGACAATTTTAGTATTACTTTGTTTAGTAGAGGCAAAGCTATCACCACGTAAATAAACCATTAAAGTAAAATAAGTTCAAATGTATATATTTGCATTTATTTTATGCAGAATATACTCACTAGGTATATTCTGGTGAAATCCACTATTTTGTCACATCTAAAGGCATGAATGTAATTCTCTAAATTAAATGAGATAAATTTTATGTCAGTAGTATCTAAGATTTATTTGTTACATTGTATATCATCTATATTTCCACAAATAAACAAGCTCACTAATAAGCACTCAGTGCTGTCTTTCCAGAAATGTTCACTCTGGAGATCTTGAATCCATTATTTATGATAAATAAAATTTACTAAGATAATAGTCATTTCTGGATTCATAAAGATATTTGATAATTTTTCCTTCAGAGAACCATAATGAGCAATGAAGAATATATCTAATACAAACATCTTAATATCTTTAATATATACTCAAGTTATTAATAGATAACATCAAGACAAGTGTTGGCTGTACCAGTAATAAAATTATAATATTATGGTTCATTCACAAGTGCAGAGATATATATACAAACTAAGTAAGAATATGAATGTCTAACCTCTAAAATTTGCGTCCATCTTAAAGGTGGCTAAATGCCCTACAGAAATCAGTTCAAGGTTCATCTATTTACTCAGTTTATTGCCTGAGGGAGTGTATAAGGAGAAAATTTATTTGAGAAGAAAATTAGATAATCACTGGGGGAGTTGATTGAATGCTGACAAAGTGTCAGCGAGTTACTTCTCTTATTTATGGTTTTAATCATACAAAGTTGGTCAGAGCTGGGAAATGAGCACATTAACCAATATGCCAAGTTTCAAGAGTCTTTAATGTTAAACTTTGGATAGAAAAGGTTGCTGAAGTTTATTCATTCATTCATTCATTCATTCATTCACTCATTCATTTATCTGCCATCCAATAAATAACTATGAACATTAATTTTACACAATAATTTGGAACACTGATTGCCTAACAGCAGATTTATTCTGAAGGACATCAAGCAAAGCTTTACAGAGAGAATTATAGCTACCCTATGTCATAAGGGAAGATTAGGAATTAGCTGGTAAGGTCAATTAGGATAGTGAGAACAAGATGGATGAGATAGGAAACATCTACCACAAGCAGAGAGAAAATTGTAGGGTATAAATGTATGATGCAAGCAAAATATATGGCACATTCTGATTTTGACTGACTGCATTGAAAATAGTGTTGATCATGATACAAATAGGAAAAAACAGCATTTCAGTCATATTCACTATCACTATTTTCCCGTTCATCATCAATTTGCTCGAGCGGATCCAGTAACATCTCTATATGTCCTGTCTCATGATAGTAGAGCCCAAGGGTATCTGCTTGCTCCAGGAACATAAAGAGACTCTAACCATTATATTAGGTCATGGGAATGACCTACCTAATTGTTACTGGTATTTGGCATATCAAATGCGACAAGAGCAGCTTGCCAGGCATATTATAATTAAAATATGGAGTGAATTTAGGTGCTTGAGAGATAACAGTGGATTAGGCACATTTGCCTCTCATGTAGCAACCCGGCTTCCATGCCTGGTATCCCATATGTTTTCCTGAGCACCACCAAGAGTGATTCCTGAGTGAGGAGCCAGGAGTAAACCCTGAGCATTTTAGGTATGATCCCAACACCCCTACAAAAAAAGAAGTGGGTTTAATTCGGAAGATTTATTTGTGAAGAGTATAAGTAGATAAACATTTACAAAGCTCTTTCCATGTGCAGGTAGAAAATGTATTGAATGGAAAAATTAGTAGAAAGAAAATACAAGTTGATGTTATAAATTACATCAGGAATGTTCTACTCTGATCCACTAGGATCTGAATGACAGGGAGAGAGAAAGTTATAAAATTCATATTTCATGTTGGTTTGTCCACATGATATGGAGAGAAAAATAGAGTTGAGTTAAAATACCAGTTTTGCTATTTTAGAAGGTGAAAATTCAATGAAACCATAAAGATAAATTAGTTCTGATCAATAAGCTGTAGCAACCTATAAATTTATGGTTCAAAGGGTCTTTCTGCTAATCTATAGTCCTTTGTCTTGTCAGTTTAGGCTTCTATTACAAGAATCAAAAAATTGGATGGTCATCAACCATGCAAGTTTATTTCTCATAGGTTTGAAACATGGGTACTTTAAAATGAAGATAGTAGTAGATTCAATGTCTAATGAGACTCCTTTCTGTTTATAAAAAGAACTTATAGCCCGGTAAAGTCACTTCTCTGGCCACTTGTATAAGGACTCTATAATAACATCCCAAGAGACCCATTTTCTTAATATTATCACCCTCGAAGCTAGAATTTCAAGTATGAACATAAGGAGGACACAATAATTCAGAACAAGCATCTCTGTTTTTAAAGTTTCTATATTTTAAAAATGACATTGACAATGTTGATATTTGATAGTCTGAATACAACTATGTTGCCACTAATGAAACTATTTCCCTTTGCTTTAGTGTACCATATATATACTCCTATATTTTCTTCAGTTTTTCTTATCAAAGAGAGTACCAGACATTCTAATATAAAAGGCAACATTAGGGGCCGGAGCGATAGCCCAGCGGGTAGGGCATTTGCCTTTGTACGCTGCCGGCCTATGCCGCCCAGGTTAGATCCCTGGCATCCCATACGGTTCCCGAGCACCGCCAGGAGTAATTCCTGAGCAAAGAGCCAGGAATAACCCCTGAGCATTGCCAGGTGTGACCCAAAAGAAAAAAAAAAGGCAACATTATATTCAGGAATTATAAAATTATTCATTGTTTGTTCATTTATTTCCTATAGAAATGTTATAATAGTGAGATTATGTGAATAACCAGTTTTAGAACTTTCTAGCACTTCCCAAATTTGCCAAAGTTACACATTTTAGTAAACCCTTACTCCCACATGCTACTCTAACAACCATTGATATGTTACTAAGTCTGTGATTTGTTTTTAATGGATATGTGATATAAATGCAAATATTCATTATGCAATCTTTGAGTCTGACTTTTTTTTTTTTTTTTGCTTTTTTGGGTCACACCCTGCAATGCTCAGGGTTTCTCCTGGCTCTTCACTCAGGAATTATTCGCGGCGTGCTCAGAGAGCATGGGATGCCGGGATCAAGCACTGGTTGGCTATGTGCAAGGCAAACGCCCTACCCGCTGTGCTATCGCTCCGGCCCCTAAGTCTGACTTTTTTAACTTAGCATAATCTGCTTGAATTAATCATTTTGTGACATGTATCTGTAATTAGATTTTTTTATTACTGAATATAATTGTAATGTGGATTTACCACATTTTTTTTACTTAAAATTTGACAGTTTGGGACTACTATAAAAATACTACAATGAAATTTTGCATGTATGTCTTTATGTGAATATATCTTATCTCCTATGATTCTAAAAATATATTATTAGGTGTGACTTAGAAGTCTTCTTGTTATTTTTCAAAATGGCCATACCAGTTTTTATTCCTGTAAAAATGTATAAGATTACTAATTTTCTATATTCTTATCAGTATTTACTATTATATTTATCATTAAGTTAATAGAAATATTTCAGTTTTAACTTGTAATAATCACTACTAATACGAACAAAATTTAAATGTGTTCACTAGGTATTTATATTATTAAAAATTTTCCAGTAAATAATTTTACTTGGTTTTGAAATAATACTTATCTTAAACCAATAATTATTTTTATTATTTCTTAGAATGCCTATATCTTATCAAATATAAAATTTAAATTTAAAAATAGAGAATAGATTTATTCAGTTCTAGTTTTTATAAGTTTATGACTTTCACTTTGATCCTTGTTCTCTTCCATATTAATCTTTGTTTAAGAACTATATTTACTTATTTATTATCTGCATGAAGATACAATTGTCCCAGTACCCTTTTAGAAAAATATATTCTTTTCCTACAGAAATTCTTGAGACATGTCACATTTTGTTTATTATTAATATAGCAGTTTAATTATACACTGTGTCCAAATGGAGCTCCAGCCAGGAATGTACATTTTTCAAGCAAAGATGTTCTTAGGCTAGTAAAGACATTAGCCTTCCCTGATGACTTGCCATCAAAACTGTCACTTGCTACAACAATACTCCAGGTGTGAGTTTCCTTCCCAATCCCAAATGACTGAGCATCTTTTTGACTTTGTCATGAGCCCTTGCTTTCTTCACCTCAGGCTGGTCTTGGGTGACCCTGCTGCTGACTGAGCTATATGTCAAAGGGAACTGGGGAGGAATAGAAAAAACAAGAATGTCACAGATTATCAAAGCTTTTAACTAAAAGTTCAGGAATTTTCAAGAGTAAATATTTCTGCTACAACTGCTAAGCTTTTTGTTTGATGTCAGAATGCTATCATGGTTATTTTGTGAATGTTGTCTATTTGTATGTTTTTGTCAGAGATTTGTTGACCTCTGAGACATGGTGGAAAATTCTTCACTAGCTCTTCTGGATCATAGTTAAAAGACCTTGAATAATTCAGAGTAACTGAGTTAAAGGCCTGCACTATGCTCAAGGTTAAATGACTAGTACACAGTCAAAAGACAATGTGTACAAGACTGCTCAAAGGACAAAGTCACCTTTTTGACTATGGTAGCCTGGAAAAGAAATATCAAATCTACTTTTGATGAATTTTGTTTTGAAAATAAATCATATGCAGTAACTACAGTTATACAACTTAGTGATAGTACAATTACTATATCTGTGTTAATTTATAGATGAACTAGATAATAGTTAACTTGGACAAGTATTTAATTGCTATTTTCTGAAATATGCTTGCCCAAATATATGCCAATTTGATACTAAAGCAATACCTGAAAGAAACCACCACTTAATATCTTCACATGTCCACTTGGACACAATGGTGAATGGAATCATTTTCTTAATATCCCTTGCTTCTCTTTAATTATTTGTATATAGGAAAGTCACCGACTTTTGTTTGTAGATTTTATATCCTGCCACTCTACTATATGTATTTATTGACCTGGTCAAGTGACTATTGGTTTATTCCTATCAGTGAGAATAAACAGCTTATGTGTCATGTATGTATGTATGTATGTATGTATGTATGTATGTAAGTATGAAATGTTCACTTTTTGCTGTTACATCCATTGATGCTCAAGGTTACTCTTGACTCTGCAGTCAGGAATTTCCTTCCAGTGTGCAGTGGACCAAATGGTATACCAGGGGGACCATTTTTGGAATCAAATATAGAATAGTTTAAAACATTAAATTAAACTTATTATTTGCTTATAAACTTTTTGAAATATGTATTAGTTTACAAAATAGTAAACAAGTATTGGGACAAAGAAACAAAGAATAAAATGTATAGAAGACTTGAATATGGTTAAACCTGTACATCAGGGGCTAAGTAAGGTTTAATGTTGAAATTGCTAATGACCTTGTAAAACACCCTCCTAGAAAATATGTGATCAAACATTTTTATTCAGGAGATCTATTTCTCTTTGAGGGATTTTGGTGTTATTTATAATCACTTACAATTAGCACACAGTTCAGTCAGGCTGATATTAATTGTGAAGCATGGAATACTAACCTATAGGAAGCCTCCTACTGTAGCAATTTTCTCACATCACCCTTAAAGTTAGTTGTTAAAAGGCTGACTGATTATGTCATGAAAATAAATGCAGTCATTCTATATCTGCCTTTATCCTTCTGGCTTATTTCACTCACCATGATCTCCATGTCCATCCATTTATAGGAAAATTTTATAACTTCATTTTTCCTAACAGCTGCATAGTATTCCATTGTGTAGATGTACCACAGTTTCTTTATCCAGTCATCATTTCTCACATACTATGGTTGTTTCCAGATTCTGCCTATTGTGCATAGTGCTGCTATGAACAAAAAAGTGAGGATACTATTACCACTGTGTGTTTTGGCCTCCTAGGGAATATTCCCAGGACAGTATGACTGGGACAAATGGAGCTCAATTTATAGTCTTTGGAGAAATGTCCATATAGTTCTCCAAAAAGGTTGTACTAGACGAAATTTCCACCAACAAAAGATGAGAGTCCCGTTTTCCCCTCATCCACGCCAGCACTTGTTGTTCTTGCTCTTTTGGATATGTGCCAATCTCTGTGGTGTGAGATGACATCTCATTGTTGTTTTGATTTGCATCTCTCTGATGACTAATGATGATGAGCATTTTTCTTATGTCTTTTGGCCATTCGAATTTCTTCCTTGTTGAAGTTTCTGTTCATTTCTTCTCCCCCATTTTTGATGGGGTTGGCTGTTTTCTCTTGTAAAGTTCCCAGTGCCTGATATATCCTGAATATTAACCACTTATCAGATAGGTTTTGGATGAATATTCTTTCCCATTCTGTGAACTGTCTTTTGTATCTTTGACACTGTTTCTTTTGAGGTGAGAAGCTTTTTAGTTTCATGTTCTTCCGTATGCTTAACTTTTCTTCTAATTGTTTTGTTCATTGGTGTTTCATCTTTGAAGATGTACTTAGCTTCAATGTCGGAGGATTTTTCCTATATTTTCTTCAATGTACTTTATGTATTCAGGTCTGATATTGAGGTCTTTAATCCATTTTGATATAATTTTTTGTGCATGTTGTTAGACAGAGGTCCAGATTCATTTTTTAAATGTAGCTTCCCAGTTTTCCCAGCACCACTTGTTGAAGAGACTTTCCCTGCTCCATTTTGCACTCTTTGCTCCTTTATCGAAGATTGTTCATGTATTTGGAGGCTGGTTTCAGGATACTCAACTCTATTCCATAGGACCACAAGTCTGTTTTTTATTCCATTGCCATGCTGTTTTAATTACTAATGCTTTGTAGGAGAGTTTGAAGTTGGGAAAGGTGATGCCTCCCATTTCTTTTTTCCCAAGGATTGCTTTAGCTGTCCATGGGGGGTTATTATTCCATACAAATTTCAGGAGTGTTTGATCAATTTCTTTGAAGAATGCTATGTGTATCCTTATAGGGATGTCATTGAATCTGTATAAAGCTCTAGGGAGCATTACCATTTTGACAACATTGATTCTCCCAATCCATGAGCAGGGCATGTGTTTCTATTTCCTTATGTCCTCTTTTATTACTTGAAGCAACATTTTGTAGAGGTCCTTTGTGTTCTTCGTCAAACTGATTCCTAGGTATTTGATTTTATGTGGCACAATTGTGAATGGGATCATTTTTTTAATATCCCTTTTTCTCTTTTGTTATCTATATAGGAAAGTCACTTGAGTTTTGGGTATTGACTTTGTACCCTGCAACTCTACTATAGGTAACTATTTTTTTCTAGGAGATTTTGGTAGAGGTTTAGGGTTCTCTAGATATAATATGTCATCTGCAAATAGTGATAGCTTGATTTCTTCCTTGCTTACTTTGATGCCTTAATGTCCTTTTCTTCTCTGATTGCTATGGCAGTACTTCCAGAACTATATTGAATAGAAGAGGTGAGAGTGGGAAACCTTGTCTTGTCCCTGATCTTAAAGGAAGGGCTTTCACTTTTCCCCATTGCGAATGATGCTCACTGTGGACTTTTGGTAGATGGCTTTGGCTATATTGGTGAGGCTCCTTCAATTACCATATTTTGCAGGGTTTTAATCATGAATGGGTGTTGGGTCTTGTCAAATGCTTTCTCTGCATCTATTGATATGATCATATGATATTTGTTTTTCTCTTATTGATATGATGTATTATGTTGATTGACTTGTGAATGTTGAACCATCCTTGCATTCCGGGATGAATTCTACTTGGCCATGTTGTATAGTCTTGATGAGTCTTTGGATTCTGTTTGCTATTACTTTGTTGAAGATCTTAGCATCTGTGTTCATCAGGAGATTGGTCTGTAGTTTTTTTTCTTTGTGTTGTCTCTCTCTGCTTTGGGCATCAGGGTGATATGTGCCTCGTAGAAGCTGTTTGGGAGTGTTTCTGTTTCTTCTATTTCCTGGACGAGCTTGAAAAGGACTGGCAGTAGGTTGTCCTTAAAGGTTTGGTAGAATTCACTAGTGAATCCATCTGGACCTGGGCTTTTGTGTTTGGACAGACTTCTAATTTCTGTTT
>JAJIBD010003811.1:0-46139 GCA_021461705.1 Cryptotis parvus | reverse complement strand
TCCAAGACACACGTACAGCAAATCTGACATTTTTCTTTTCTTTGCAAAGCTTGGTACAATACCATGAAGGCCTGGATGTTAGATATACTCAGGCCACGTGTTATTACTAAAGATTCTTAAGAGCGCTTTGGAGGTTCACTGTTTTAACAAGCAACCCAAGGGGGACTGTAACCCCTCCCCATACTGGCCACTCAGAGGGGACTCTAACCCCTCACATGCTGGCCACTAATTCAGAGGAATTATCATGCTGTGGACCTCTTGATCAGTGATCTCTGCATTACTACAGGCGTCCCTGGGGCCCTCCGGGCATCCACCAGGACCACAACCTGTGTGTGGAGCTGGACCTAACCTGCCATGGGCTTCAAGAGATCGGGAGAAGAAAAGTTCTGTCTTGCTTGCTTGCTACCTTCTGTGGCCTTGCTGATATTTGCTGCATCTTTTACTAGATTATGTGACTTTTTGTCTTGGTGAGAGGTTTTCCTTCCTAGTCTTTTTTACCCTTTTTTTCTTTGCCTGGGGCAAAAGCTGCTAGAGACCTCGTTTACATTTTAAATGACCTCAGGTGTGCTTTAGCCATTTCTCTCACTAGTAAGGAGAAAGGAAAAAGGACTGCTGAAATATGGTCTCCTAGAATCTTTCACTAGTGAGTTTCCCCCGTTCCTCCCATGCAAGCTCCACAGGTGACGCGAGACAGACAAAGGAGGGGTACCAATTTACAGAGACCATTCAGTTGCTTGTCTACGGTGAAGAACTTAGCCGTAGTGGACTCAGCAGTTGTGACTTGCTGACCGACCACTAGGTCAGCGCCACCATAGACCATATGTTCTTCCTAGCAGACAGCCCACTCGGGCTCCAGAACCTTTGTGGGACCTTAGGGTACAGGTCGTGGAGCCACAGACTCACACCAGCCCCCAGGGTGCTCATACACACACTCACTCACACAGAGGTTATAACATTCCTCCCCCACCCCCAAGTTTCCCCTAGAGATTTCCGAGGGGAGCAACATACCTTCTTTGCAGATTTTCACTGATTACCTCCTTCTGATGGAACTCCTCGCAGCCACTCACTGCAATGTTCTGCTGCAGTAGCCAAAATACCTCACTGGTAGCTTATGTGAGGCGGGAAGGGGAGAGAAATGCAATTCCTTAGGGTACATGATGTCAATAACCAAACATACACAGGTCACAATTACAAATAGGACAGAGATTACTTCACACAGTTTCACACTCTCTTCAATCAAGCGGACGGTCCTCCTTTCACTCAGACTCACCCCACACTCACCACTCTCACAATCCGGTTTGGAATTTTTTGTTCGAACAGGTTTTCTTAGACTGCTGTGATGAGCTCAAGAGAATTTTCGGTGTTGGGCGCCAACCTGCTGTTTCTGGGTTACAAACCTAGGTCTTCTCAGGACTCACCCTGAGGTCGGGACTCGAACCCGGACTTTTCTCACTCTCGACTTGGAAGGAGGAAGGAGGCGTTCGGTGTCTCCTTCCCCCAGACGGAGTCGGCCATTCTGCTGAATAAAGGGTCAGAGAAAGAGGAGGAAGGAGATCTGCCCCATGGCCAGTGAGGCAGGAGAGAGAAATTCAGGGTACAGTAAGAAAGTCAGAAGAGACAAGAAGAACACTGAACTACAATAACACACCTAAATGAGTTTTCCACAGACACGACAGAGGCAAGGGTCTAGGGGTTGATTTGAGCTTGGTAAAAACCTGACAGTTTCACTAACAACCTGGGGAGGAAAGACACAGCTTTTCTCCCGCCAGACCTGGGAGGAAACGAAACGTTTTCCTCCCGCCAGACCTGGGAGGAAGCTGACACTGTTTTCTCCGCCAGACCTGGGAGGAAAGACACGATTTCCTCCCGCCAGACCTGGGAGGAAGCGAAACCGTTTTCCTCCCGCCAGACCTGGGAGGAAAGCAGCCGTTTTCCTCCGCGCACCTGGGGAGGAAGCGAAACCGTTTTCCTCCCGCCAGACCTGGGAGGATGCTGCAGCACCTTCCTCCCGCCAGAGACGGAGAGGTCCGGGTATCCCCCGGATCTCCACCACCACTGGGGCGTCCCCCAGGGCTGTGACCTGTGGTTTTATGGGACAATGTCTATCCACCACAGTCGGGGAGAGAGTGGGCGAGGCTCACGCCCCTACCACCCCTCGATCCGACAGTCACTACAGAAGCCGGCACCCAGAATCAGACTTAGGACGTCCACTTACCCAGGATGGTCTTGTCAGGGTGCTCTCGAGGCAGGGGTCCTTGGCTCCCGGATCCCGGACGAGCCCCCAAATGTAAGGGTTGGCCACCCGATGGGGTGACTGATGGGAGCCTTGGAGCGCCGCACCTACCAAGGAAAACTCTGAGAGACCAAGTCCTATGCAAAAGCAAGGGTTTTATTAATAAGCGAGTATACTCGGGCTCATAGCGTGACCCCCAAACGGTCAGTGGCTAAGAGCCCCGAGCCCTTCCAGGGACGATCTTTTAAGGAATAATTCCGCGCTACAGAAAAGCCAGCGCATAACTATCCAATAGGTTTAAAATATTACATCAAGGTCTGCGGCGCAGGCAGCCAATCACTCTGCACCAGGTAACCATCACCCACCAGTCAGGTATCGTACCAAATACAGAGGGGGACATCAGGCGCGACCTCTCGGGAATGTTTGCCTTGTAGCCCTCCCTGGGAATTATTTGCTTAAGGCCCTTCCTGCTGTGCTCTTGTCGAACTATCATTTTATCAGTTACTTTCAGTTGAGCCATCATTTTATCAGTTACTTTCAGTTGAGCCATCATTTTATCAGTTACCTGCATTTTATCAGTTACCTCTGGTTCCTGTCTTTGTGTTCTGTGGGCAAGGGGCAATTCTTTCACTTTCTTCCCTCTCTCTATTAAACATTGTCCTTACGCAAAGGTGCAGTTTAAAAAATCGCAAGGACCCAGATGATTTGTGAAAAGATAGAGTAGTTCTCAGAAAGGAACTTTATAGACTGGGCTATGTATGGTTCTGAGCCAATAAAAGATACAATGTATCTATACCATGAGATATCCATCATTTTACTCACGGTTCGGAGGCAGATGATCTCTGTCCGATGATAATTAGACCAGACGATGTTCGTGGTGCCCACACAAGGGACGCCAAATGTCGGGCGCCCGCGAGGTCCCGACAGTGCCGAGAAGCGAAGTTCCCTTCTACCTCCGAAGCCGGCGAGGAATGGATGAGCACTCAGGGATCCGATGAGGTTTTAAAAGACTTTACTTATCACAGGTTCAGGCATACAAATCAGCAAAAGGAAAAACCCGATGTTTAGGATTCCAGGCTAGGAACCCCAGCCACGTGTAGGTCAAGATGGCGACCACCACGTGTATCGGCTTTGGGAAAGGAGAACACTTCCAAGCAGGGCGGCCGCTCACAGCCAGCAAGCAAGAGCCCCAAAGAAGCGCGGAGAGTGAAAACCGGCTAGTTTATACCCATGCAACTCCGGCCTTCCTCCCATTGTTATGGAAAGCAGGGAGTGTTAAATGTCCTTAGATAATCCCTCCCTGCACCTCACCTAGGCCCTTTAGTGTGCTAATGCAGCGGCCCCAAAGGAGTCCTGCAACACTGGAAGGAATGACTCAAGAGTACTGTGGTTTGGGGTGAGGGTGGGAGCTGGAGAGATACTACAGTGGGGAGGATGCCTTGCTCCTGGTTGACCTAGGTCTAATCTCCTATTTGGTTCTCTGAGCACCACCAGAAATAATCTCTCTCTCTGAGTGCAGAGCCAAAAATAACCCAGAGCATTGCCAGTGCAAACCCAAAACTGAAAGAAAGAGCAAGGGCGGCAGTGGAGAGAGAGGGGAAAGGGAGGGAGAAGGGAAGAAAGGTAGGAAGGGAGGACCAAAGAAAGGTAGGAAGGGAGGACCAAAGAAAGGAAGGAAAGAAGGAAGGAAGAAAGGAAGGAAGGAAGGAAGGAAGGAAGGAAGGAAGGAAGGAAGGAAGGAAGGAAGGAAGGAAGGAAGGAAGGAAGGAAGGAAGGAAGGAAGGAAGGCAGGAAGGAAGGAAGGCAGGAAGGAAGGAAGGAGGAAAGAAGGAAGGAAGGAAGAAAGGAAGGAAGGAAGGAAGGAAGGAAGAAGGAAGGAAGGAAGGAAGGAAGGAAGGAAGGAAGGAAGGAAGGAAGGAAAGGAAGGAAGGAAGGAAGGAAGGAAGGAAGGAGCTCTGAAATTTCAATGGGAACAATCATTGCCCTGGGCTAAGTCAACCAAAGGGAAGTAACATAACAATGGGAATATAAGGAATAATCAGAAGGAAGAATATAAAAATACACAAAAGGGGAAATATGAGGATGAACAGAAGTGCAGCAAAATATGACTGGAACAGGAACAAGGGGTCTTAAGAGAACTAGCATTGAAAATACTTTGAATAAATAGTTAGGGCACTGGCTTTTGGAGAAACTGAAAACCTGCTTAAGATACATTCATTATCAACAGTGCATTATGGAAGAGATTTGAGCTGAAGGACACTAATATCCTCCTATAAATCAAAGCTCTCAAGACTTGCATTATAGATACAGTCTATATTAATTTATTTGATTTTTCTTTCTCTCATTGAGATTCCTAGATGGAGAGGTAGTCAGAATCATCAGCATGTTTGGGAACATATATTAAGCCCACACCTCATACTCTCACTGGTTTTCTACTCCATCTTCAGGGAACTCTCTCTCTTTGTCTCTCTCTCTCTCTCTCTCTCTCTCTCTCTCTCCTCTCTCTCTCTCTCTGGGGATCCCTACATGTAGAGTAATATTGCCTTTTGCATGTAGAGGGTTCCTGAATTTGAATTCATTGTATTGAACACATTATGCTCCCTAACCATCTTGTGAGCATTAATTATGGTTTTAATGTGCCTATTATAATCTATTGTTTATGATATAAAACAAGAAAAAGGCAGTATGGTGTTTGAGCTTAAATTAGGTAACTTTATTGATTATGTGTGTGAGTTTTTAAACAATGCGGATGTGTGTTCCCTCCCACTTTTTTTTAGGAGCTGGATTTGGTGCAGAGCAAAACTTAGGAGAAATCAGAGCATTCATATGCTCCAGCTACCCTATACATGCAAAGCCACTCCATTATCAATATCCCATAGCAGAGTAATGCAGTTTTTACGGTCCATGAACCTACAGTAATAAATTATAAGCACATAAAGTCAATAATTTAGATTATCATTCACTGATGCTTTTGTACATTCTACTGGCTTGTACAGAAATGCAATAAGATCCTTCATAATTATAGTATCAGAGTATTTTCACTTTTCTAAAGTTTCTCTGGGCTTCACCTATTCACTTCCCAGGCCTTAGCAAAACTGATCATTCTGTCTCTATAGTTTCTTTTTATTTCTACCAATTCCTATTCCATGAGTCAACTCATAAAGATAAAAGGGAAGATTTCAATTAAATCCTTTGTTTCCTAATTTCTTCCATTGGCTTGGCACAATACATGCTGCTCCATATTACAAAAGCTAGATGCGACACCACGAAAAATGATAATGCTTTGTGATTTTTCTGTAAAGCATTTGTGGGTTTAAATGAGCAATAAATAATTAAATAGCCAAACAAAGGATTTAAAACAATAGGAAGAAAGTTAGTTTCTTTCCCATTACGTGAATGGAGGTAAATCCAATGGGCAGATGGAACTACAGGCCCCTTTCAAAACTCAGTATGGAATATAATGAGCTGAGAGGAGGGGTTTTCAAATTTGCTTGCTATGGCTTCCATCCTAGGAGTCAGCAGAGACAAGAAAGAGATTGTCCCAAATATAAATTATTCATCAGAGACACGGGTTAAAAAATGAGAGTTTTCAAGTCATTGTTTCCCGTCTTTCCCTCTGTGGAGCAAAGGTAATTCTTGGTATTGAACAGATTCTCCCTGAGGAGATAATTGAGTCATCAGGGGAAGATGGGGGAACTAATGGGAATTCAGACTCAGGGAAGTTTATTGAAGTGCTTAAAAGCTATGTAATGTTCAATTTTAGGGATGGAGGTAGCTAATTTTGAGTCCTCTTAATTACAAAATTCATGCAATATGAACTTGGAGCTGGTGAATAAGGTAGATGTAGGCAAGCAAAGACATGACCAAGTGAGAACAAAGATATGGAATATGTAATTAAATTGTGGGAGGGAGGCAGATGAGATTAAACATTCACTTATTATAAGGTAAACAAAAAAATAAAGCAATAATAAGTATAAAAATGGAAAATGTTTAATGACTTCTTCATGCTCAGCAAATGGAGAATAATCTGAAGTAATATGTGCTTTTTATTCACTTTTGATGTTTCTTGGTTATAAAACAATTTCTTTATTTGGGTTTATAAAGGATTGAGCAGCAGGGTGGTTAAATTGAACACATTGTAATGTAATTGTTGAAAAATAGAAATCGTTTACAAAGTAAAAGACAATTTAACTGGTAAAAGGGAAAACATCTTTCTAAACTAATGTTATAAGAAATGAAATTTGATGTCTTTCACTTTTCAGTGATGTTCTTTGCAGATCGAACGCAGTAGTCTGTGTTGAAATGCTAATGTATAGTCCCAATGATGTTATGGACAACTTAATGGGCTCTTTAGGGAGGTAGTGAAGAAGGAATAAAATTTAAATCATGCTATTGGGATTTTAGGACAGCATAGAATATGATTTTTATTTCTCTCCCTAAAATGTGTTGAATGTATAGTTGCATTGAAAACTAAGTCTTTCAACTACCAGGTAGGAGGACAAAGCTGTCTAGGATTGTGCTGGCATTTGGTAGTGCCAGAACCACACCTGGAAATCTAATCTAATTTTTCAGTTTGCAAAGGCTACATGATCTATATTTTATTCAATATCAAAAAGTTACTCAACAAATACTCATCTTATTCCCGCTAGACATTGTTTTACTTTTCCTTTTGTTCTCATGGAAATTACAAAAAAGACTGTAATCTATACATGAAAAATTACATTTTCTTCCTTTATTATTAATTTTATTATCCTTTATAAATAGTTCTTTTTTAATTTTGTTTTTATTTTGTATTGAATCACTATGAGATAGACCATTATAAAGCCGTTCATGACTGGGTTTCAGTCATAAAGTGTTCCTTCCACCAGTGTACATTTTCCAGCACCAATGTCCCCAGTCTCCTGCCCCTCAGCCCCACCTCTACTCCCTGAAATTAGTTTTTAATAACCACCAAATATAACTAAGTATAGAACCTTCAGCAAAGACACAAAAACGAACAAAGAAAAAGCCTCTTGGAATCAAGGTTACTGAATTAGTTCCTTTTTAGTTTTGGTTTTCTTTTGGGTCACATGTAAGAGTACTCAGGATCTACTCCTGGCTATGTGCTCAGGGATCACTCCTGGCAGAGCTTGAGAGACCATATGGTATGCAAGTGGTGCTTCTCAGTTGCCTTACACACTGTCCTACAACTGTGGCATAAAAATATCTACCTGTTCCCTATTACCTGGAAAAAATCTGGGCATCCAACAAGTGCATACATATTTTTTTCTGTAATTTCTTTGATTTCCCAAAACACCTCTACAGAAAACAACACAATTCTTGGTAGTTTTATTTTTCAGATAAGGCATATTTTAATGAAAGGAAAATGACTTGATGCAAAATTATTAGAGAAAAACAAAATTCATCTCCAGAAATTACCTCTTCAATAGATGGAAAGTTAGCACAGAAGGTAAGGTGATTCCCTTACATGTATTTGACCTGGATTCAATCCCCAGCACAGGGTAGAGCTCACAGAGACATTCCATGAGTTTTCCCTAAGTGTAAACCCAGAAGTAAACATTGAGCAGCACTGGGTGTGTCTGCAAGACACCAGTAAAAAATGAAAACACACATCAATAACCATTCCATATTTATATATAGTTATTGTTTCCTATGCAGATTTTTATGTACATATTTCATATATATATATATATATATATATATATATATATATATATATATATATATATAATTTGCTTTTTGGGTCACACCCGGCGATGCTCAGGGGTTATTTCTGGCTCTTCCCTCAGGAATTGCTCCTGGTGGTGCTTGGGAACCATATGGGATGCCGGGCATCGAACCTGGCTCAGCCATGTGCAAGGCAAACGCCCTACCTGCTGTGCTATTATTCCGGCCCTCCTATAAACTTTTCCAAAATATAATCTCATAAGGACTATCCCATTATTTTGTTGACTTTTTCCACTTGTCCATGTCAATTTTACCTTCTTGACTCTGCACATAGGTTTTCCTGTGCTGATTCTGATGGAAATGCAGTGTTCTAAGAGGTTGCGCCCCACCTCAATCTGCCTGGGTACTGGCATTAAACTTTTGTGATTGGTGCCCCACTTTGCATCCTTAATTGTCCACTGGACTCTTAATGACATTTTAGGTCAAATTGTTCCCTGTCCCTGACCTTCTTTTATAATTTTATCTTATATCCACAGTAGTTTAATGCCCCTGTAGATAGTTTTCATCAGGGAAGAAATGTCATTTTAGAGATGCTTTAGAGCTTTTCTTCTGACCATGTAATAATATCGGTTTCATCATTGACCACTCGTTCCACTCAAACATGACTCCCATGCTCTCACCAGTCACATGACAGCACCCATAATTCTCATCTGGGTAGTTTTTCTCTTAAAAGAACATTTTCTTAATATCTGAAAACATTTGTGGTTTGTACAACTGAAGGAGGTTGACTCCTACCAACTAGAAGAGATAGTGAGTGTTAAACCCCTTCCATGCACAGAGGGTTAAACCCCTTCCCGATTCCTCTGAAAAGCATTCTCTAAGTCAAAAAGTCAAGACCATAGGCAGAGAAACTCCCATCTACAAACCAAAGAATGTCACGTTGTTATTTTATATGCATATATATTTGATATGCCAAATACCAGTAATAATTATAGACCTCATTCCCATGACCTGATTGAATGGTTTGAGGCTATTTATGTTCCTGGAGCAAGCAGGTGCCCTTGCTTGGGCTCTACTTGCATGAGACAAGATATGGAGATGTTACTGGTGCCCGCTCGAGCAAATCAATGATGAACGGGAAGACAGTGACTTTGCTATGTGTTTATTGAATAACTAGGGACTAGATACAGAGAACTGAATGTCACTATTTTGTGACAATGAAAGGACCTCTTTGACTTAATTATAACCTATGAGACTATCTTGATGGCTATACAATCCACTTCAAGACCCCTGAGGACTATACTTTCAGTGATCATTTCTATCATTTGTTACTAGAAAAGTTTCTCTGATCATGTAGATTCTGGGAAAGTTTAATATCCCTTGCTAGTTTGCAACCTCTCTCTGGTTTAATTATCTGGGTCATGAATCACTAAGATGACTAATAAGTATGAAAGCCACGCAATAATATATCTTTATTTATGTTCCCTGATGATATTCTGTTAGGACTGAGAAATGTGATGTTCATAGGTGCCTCAGTAAAGCAAGTGTTTTGGTCAAGCTCTTCTGAGTAACAGTTGGTAATTAAAGGTGAATGTCTCCAACCATGAGTATAATAATAAACTGCGCATAAGCTGTGAAATGTGGTAATGCAGACTTGAAAAATTATTTGATTATGGGAGTTTTTTTAACAGAAGCATCCTCATTTCTTACAGTGTTTTGTACTCTGCAAATTTTGTTAAATATTGCTTGACTGGCATTGCAATAAGGCCTGGACTTGAAGCAGAAATATCTAAATGAGTGCATAGGCAGATAATATTTCCTGAGAGTTATTTCCCTTGGTTCTAAAGTGCGAGCACAATATAAAATTATACTAAAAATCTCAGAAGAGATTTAAATATAAATATGCTCTGTCATAGAAAAAAATAAGAAATACAAGTTATTTTCTTAGTTTGTAGCTACTCTGTGGGAAAATTAGATAGCCTTGTAGCAAGAACTTGCTAATGTTAATAAACTACTTGACAATGTATCCCAGTTTCTCATTTCTAACTGAATTATCAAGAAGGAAATTGTTAGACCCAAAGGATGGAATACATTTTATCGTTATAAGCACTGAATACTTCAACTTAGAGTTCTGGAAACAGAACACTTTGGAGGAAATAGGGTGGTGAGATCAAACTAATCTTCCTACAAACTGATGCTTTTCATTCACATATTTCAGAAGACTCTTGAAGTCAGTTAACATACCTAGTGAGTGAGAAAGAATAAGATACTAGTGGGGGGATGAATGGAAGGAAATGAAGAGAAAAAACACCAATCTGACTCCCATTTCCTTTAGCAAGGTGAAATAATAGTAAGCCAGTCAAGGTTTAACTGAGTTCTATTTTGTCACAAAATGAGCTTCTATTAGACCAATTTTGCACTGAGGAAAATTTCAGAAAAATAGTATAGGATCAGTCATAATGAGAGAGGAGACAAAGTGAAAGAAAAGAGAGGTGGGAAAGGAAAGGAGGGAAAGAGGAGAAGAGAAGAGAGGACGAAGGGAGAGGACAAAAGAGTAGAGAGAAAAGAGGCTCAGAGGAGAGAAGAAAAGGAGAGGAGAGGGAAAGAGAGGAAGAGAGGAAAAGAGAGGAGAGGTGAGGAAGATACCACAGAGCCTAATCCAACAGAAACATCATCACAGTAACAGTGAGCACCATGACCTATACAACAACAGCACACAACATAACTCCTGGAAATCTATGTGTCAAAGAAATTGGACATGGACTTAATTTTATTTTTATTTAGAAACAGTTGCTTAGGAAGTGTTTCCAAATGTTTGTAATAGGATTTCAGCAAACAATGCTGTCTTCAAAGCTATCACCTGTATCAACATCTCTGAACTAATTCTTCAAAATTCTCTCTCACCCCACCCCACATCCCACCTCATTTGAAAAACCATTTTCTTTTCAACTGAATTATTATACTTTGGCATAAAATTTATAAGTGATGAGAGTCAACACAGTAAAAGACATATAAGAGATCTTTCTGTCTTCAAAGATATTTACCTAACACATCTATAGCACATGGAATGCTCTCTTATTCCATTGGTGTCCAGTGAAGTCTAGACAAAGTTCTCTGTTGCCTTTATCCCTTTCCTACTTGCTGGGAACAATGGAAGTAGCTCTGATTATTTATTGTACACATAATGATGCAAGTGTCTGTTAATGTGATCTCCTCATGTCCTCTGTAAAGTTGTCTGATGAGGTGAGAACAAACAATATTCTCAATGAGCGCATGAGTACTGATGGCCAGTGAGTTTGAGCAACCTTTTTTGTAGTTTGCAATTCTGGGACATTTGAGGATCAATAAATCATGTCCAAATTTTGGCCTCTCTTTGAACAGGCAAATTAGACAAATAAAAGCATGCAATGCATTTCTGAGATAGCTGCCCTTCAGAAGGTATGGGAGCATTGAAAACCAAGATGTAGCCTTCAGAACAGAAATGTAAAAATGGGGAAACAAAATGGGGGGCATTTGATGCGTAAGACCCCAGGAGATTGGCCAGAAGGTTGAAAAGGTCTGGCTGAGAGAAGCACACGCCACAGGAAGTCACCAGAGAAATAAGAGCTTGATGAATTACCTTACACACACATACTCATCAAACGCATCCTGGGGTGAGTGCAATTCTCTAAAGTAGGTAACATATATGATACTAAAGAGGATTAAGGGAATGGCAGCTTCTGCTGCTAAACTAGACTTTTCACACAATCAGAACAGCATGAAACTGAAAAGGGTGAAAATCACACCAGACATATTCTAAAACATTATCTCTGTGGGTAAAGACATTAACGTAGAGAAGGGCACTGGGTATAGTGAATTAGATGCAGGTATTCTCTCACTGCACCCACATCATCCTGATGCCCTTAGATTCTTCTATGGAAATACATAGGACTACAGATGCTCATGGAGTTCGAATGAGTTTTGCAAAAGAAGTGAGTCGTATTCATTATTTGTCACAGCTATTTTTAACAGGACTTTCTTTTTCACTTGATGGAAATAATTGTGGCGATTGATTTCTTTTTTCTTTTACCATCTAATTCCAATTTTATTTTAATGGAATTTCCATTGTGTTTAATTTCAGGGTCACATAGTATCCAGTCTGTCTTTATGAACATAGAAGTTGCAGTGTCTTTTCTCAGCAAGGTCCTTTGTAATCAACAGCTTTATCTAGGCATTAATCTTACTGGGAACATTTTTTTTTAATAAACTGGTATAATGATGAGAGATTCATAGCAGATAGTGAGATATTCAGGCATTGGCTCACTGCAGAAAGCTACCCTGCAAAGTTGTACTGATCACAAGTACAATTTTTAAATGAGGGGCTATCTGGGCTAGTTTTTTTTTTTTTTTATCTTTCTGATTCTTTCCCTGCTGGGATCAGCAGCCTCTAAGAGTGTTTTACAAACTTTTGGGTCTTCCAGTTTAGCTGGATTAAGTATACCTGTTCTGTGTCTGCCATGCATTTTAAAAACAAATAAACAAACCAAAAATTAAACAAAATTTATATCATATGAAAGGGTAAAGAACAATCAAGTAACTTTCTTACGGCTGTTAGTTTTTTGGTTTTCTTATCAGAGGACAATCAATTAGTATTCAAAGAATATTTGCTCCCTTTGCTTTTAGTTTTCCAATTGCATTTGTCTTCATTGTGTGCATTCAACTGGACAATCTTTAATTTTTTAAGCAAAAGTTGGGCAACTAATCGTGTCTTTCAGTAAATATTTATATCTAAGTATCAGAAATTCAGCTATTATTTTACTTACTGCTTTTATCTCATCAAAGATATTCTGGGTATGATCTAATATCTATGTATCAAGATGATATTATTCTTCAGAACTGGATAGCATTCTACTAAACAGATATTAGAATATTTCTTGTAATTTTTACCTATTTTATACATAATTATATAATGGCCTAATTAAAAAGACTCCCCACTCCATCAGGGGCCTCCATTTTCCACATCCGGACTTCCCTCTCATCAGAACTCCACCCAGCTGACCAGCCTATCACAGCCCGGCTTGCGCAGCTAGCGTGGCCACGTGGTTCATCAATAAATACTGGATTTTGAGATGACTACAAGAGTATGCTACCCGCATGGCAGAGCCTGGCAAGCTACCCGTGTCGTATTTGATATGCCAAATACCAGTAACAATTATAGACCTCATTCCCATGACCTGATGGAATGGTTTGAGGCTCTTTATGTTCCTGGAGCAAGCAGGTGCCCAGGGCTCTACTTGCATGAGATGTTACTGGTGCCTGCTCAAGCAAATCGATGGTGAAGCGGGAAGACAGTGATACAGTGATTTTATATTATTGGGCATTGCATAAATGGATATTTGGAACCTTTCCAGAACTTTGTCATTGCAACAATGTCACATTTTATGGCACACAAGGGAGTGCAACAAGAAGGGAGGAAATAAGACTTAAGAGTTTTCAGAAAAAAGTAGTTTGTGGATTTTAAGTTTTAACAAAGCATAAAGAGTTGGAAAATTTTAATATTGCCAAAATATAGGACAGCAGCAATTTCCCTTCTGCCTCTAATGTATAAGGATGCCTATTTTCATTGATATTTGCCAATATAATATTATGAACCTGCTAACAATAAGTATATGTTTTATTATATGTTTTAGTCTTGCATGTTGTATACACAAGTATAATATACCATTATTTCAATTGAATTTATTTTGTTTTATGCTTTTTTAAGTCAGTTAACTAAAAGTAAATATCTGTATTCTTCTATACATCTATTAAAATTTCATAATTGTATCTTGTCAAGGAATAATCTGATAAAGATTCATTGTACAGCATGTTTTAAGTGTGATTTAAAAAATCAAGTTTTTAGTTTCTCATGACTTTATCTTTATAAGTAAATTTTTCAATATATTTAATGTTTTGCTTGCATAATAATGATATTACTTTTGCATGCATAATATAATGATATATTATGCATAATATAATGAAATATTTCCTTTTTGAATTCTAAGGTTTTATGTCTCTATGTAAAATCTTATAGTCTCATAAATTATCTTTTATTACTGCCATTGTTATATTTGTGCTGAATATATTTATTGAATAGTTCAAGAATATATTTCTTGGCTGGAATCTACTTTGGTTGGTATAAAACATGAAATAGGGATTCAAAGCTTTGAATATAGATATTCAAAGCTCTTATTTTAAATGTAAACAAGCTATCATAACAGTATCTTTTCTCTACTAAAATTCGCTGATGACATCGTTCTAATAACACCAAACATTCGCCAAGCGGCACAAATGCTGGCTGACTTTGACCGAGAATGTAGAAAGATAGGTCTACAGCTGCATCTCCAACAAAACTATGTTCATGAAAAATGAACTAGTTCCAGAGGCCCCATTCACTCTCAATGGAACAAACATCTCTGAATGCAGCAGTAAAGTGTACCTAGGTAGAGAAGTCAACATGATGAACGACCTAAAACTTGAGCTGCGCTGGAGGAAGAGAGCGACATGGATTGCCTTCAAAAGGCATGGAAGAAATAGGTGAAAGGACAAAGAACCTCCCGGCTCCGGGCACATGTCTTTGACTCCACTGGTCTCCCTGCATTAACATATGCCTCAGAGACCTGGGCCTTCGAAGCAGGATGAGAATGCTATTCAGGTCTCCCTAAGGGGAATCAAAAGAGCTATGCTTGGAATATCATGCCTCACTCCAAGTGAGAGAAGGAATCCGAGCTCCACCTCCGTCACTGTTCCAGAGTCAGGGACGCTGTCTCATTTGCCAAAGCATCGAAAATCAGATGGGCTGGACATGTAATGCGATTTTGAGACAACTGCTGGACTAGAGCCGTTACTGATTGGATCCCACAGGATGTCAAAAGATCATGTGGCCGCCCACCTACAAGATGATCAGACTTCTTCGGCAAGACCATGAGCGAACAGTTTGATATCTTCATATTCCTGAAGCAACCAGATGCCATTTGGCTACATTGACACGTGACAGGGTCCAATGGAAATGTTACTGGTGCCATCTCGAGGAAATCAATGAACAATGGGATGTCTAGTGATCTAGTGATTAAAAATCTATCTTTTCCTTATAACAGTTTTTCAGATTTTGTAAGAATTTATTTTGAATCTTTTGCATTGAGTAGTTCTTAAATTTGTACTGAGATACCAAACTTTTTTCTTACTTATTGTGTGATGTCCCTCTAAGTATTAGTGCTAGACTCTGATTAAATTTGTATTTCTCTTTTATACTTTAAATTATATTGCCTCTATTTCACCAGAAGTTTGATAGATTAATTTATTATACTTCCTGAATTCAATCTTATTTTAGAAGCCTTGTTTAGACTCTTCAATTAATTTGATGGCAATAGACTTCTTTATAATTTATTTTATATACATATTGCAATTTCTATTTCCCAGGAAGATTACCCTTTAGCTCATGTTTTCTCCTTAATTTGTGTAGATTTGATTAAACTAGTCATAAAGTTTCTTCTATAGCAATGTTTGTTTCTCTGTTTCATTGCAAACATTGTAGTTTTCTAACTTATTATCTTAATTGACCTACTCTATATGTTTCACCCCAAAAAGTACACCAACAAACACTGGAACTACTCTTGCCAGTGCTGAGTTTCTACTTTTTAGCTGATGGTTTGATTAGTCTGTATCTGGTGCCATGCTTTATCACTTGCTTCCTACAAGTAGCAGGAGAATTCAGGGATATATATGTGCTATTCTGCTATCCAAAATTTGGGAGGTAGGACACATTCTGATTGTCCACTTTATTTACATTTGTCTTTCTCTTGCTTACTTTTCCACTCTTCTGGACAATTCTTTATCTCATAATTGAAGTAAGTGTATTTTATTTTTTGTTCCAGGTTTCGTCAAACTTATTTGTAGAGAACTGGATGATTTTTCTTAAATGCAGAATATAAGTACACAAAGGAATGGATTAGACAGTGGCTGGTTTGAAGAAATTCTAAGATACGATGACTAGAAATGGAAATTGAAGGGGTGAGGTTGGAGGAGAAACTTCGTGAAAATGGTGGCAGGATCCTGAAATACCTGTGGATGTGTTAGTGTAACTCTGTGTATGAAATAATAACATCATCATTCTTACGAGAATTCAATTAAAAATTTTAAATTAAAAAAAAATTCCCAGCTGAAATATCTGGTGACACATTGTTTTATCTACTACAATTATAGCTCTATTTATGTTTTTTAATCTTCTGCTTAGCTTTTTAATATTGTCAGAAATGATTTATTCTTAAAATATGCATTTATTATTTTTCTGCTGAATTTTACTTAAATATGGTCATATATTCTGCAGTCTTTTGCATCCGGCTTTGTTGGTAGATACCGTGCTTTTAAGTTTCTTTAATGATATTATGTGTTGAATAGATTAATTTTGTTTTCACAGGATATTATTTAAATGATTATCTCACACTGTATTTTTTCCTCTATTCTTCTGAAGGTCATGTAGACTGTTTCTACATTATTGAATATCTTAATAATTATGTTTCATTATGTACTATTTAAAAATGTATGATAAATATATCACAAGGTATAAAGAAATATTTTATTCTATGGGTTTCTAAGTGTTTGTATTAATTAGTGAGTGATGATTAGGAAAATGATTAGTAAAATGCCTTTCAGAAAGATCCAGTTGCCTTTTTTATGCAGAGTACAGATTCCATCCCTAGCCTACATCATTCCCCAGGTACTAGTAACCTTGGTTATGTATTTGCCATTAGTTCCTTTTCCATGGCATCATTGTATTGGCCTTTCCCCCTACAATGATTTCTCTTCAATTTTGTTGTTATAATAGAATTGATTTATAGAAATTGGCAATAATTCTTTTCTTATTCACAACATTTACTGAAAGTTATATGTGGTATAGTATTTCTTCTCCAAGATTGTGAATTATATTTTTTATTGTTTTCATGGTGCCATTATATATTATACACAGCAATTCTTTGTTTCATGAGGATTAATTTATCATTAATTTGCATTAATTGTGTTTTTCAAAATTATATCACTTCCCAAAAATTACTCCATATAATGGATCAATAATAGACTTAAAGGGTCATCCACGCCATAAAACAACTGTAGCCTATGTCCAACATAATTGTAATACATTGCCAGATTCAAAGACCCCCTCCCAAAGAAAAGGATACTGAGAAAAATAAGAGGAAATTAATGCAACAAAAACAAAACAGAAATGAACCAAAATCAGAATAGGAGCGTAAGATGAATGATTTTCCCTAGTGATAAATGACAATTATTTCATAGATATTAAAAATGAATCTCTGATCTCTAACCAGCAGCACTTCACTCAGTCTTCAATTAAAGACAGAGGAGTTTTCTGTATTAAGTAAATGAGATTTGCACCTGGTTCCCTCCACCACCCTATACATGTTAATAAAAGTCTGGGAAAGAATTCTTCTTTCAAATGTGTGTGCAAAGGATTAGAACGAGATCTTCAAAGGCAAACCTTAAAACTCCTGGCTAGTTGAGCCTGCTGAAAGTATCAGAACAGGATAAAAATTCTGAAGGAATCTACCCTAAATTTCATTCAATAGACAAGAGTCCAATAGATTAAAATCAAGTAGTTATAACCCTAGAGTCAAAGGTCAGCAAAAGTCATAAAAGATGTAAATTTTAATCCACAAAGAAGGGATAGGAGAAATAGCAAGCAATGGGTTTAGTTAAAGGGAATCTCAGTTATCGGAATTGTCATATTTAAAAGAGATCATGTATATGAATGGAGTATTAATAAATAGATTTCAAGTCATAAGATATAATTGAGTTATCCTGAACAGGATTGGCAGAACATTAGATGAAGGACAACCATGCAAGCAAGCTGGCTTCTTAAAGGATTCAGCACAATCTACCATATTCACATGGTAACCAAGCTCATTGAGGTTTGTAGGGTGTTCAAGATGCCACTCTGTCTCATATTCATTGATTTAAAGAAGGCCTTTGATTCTTTTTGAGACTGAAAGCGGTCATCAAAGCCCTAGCCAAACAGGGTGTTCAAACCAAATACATCAAGATCCTTCATGAGATGTATTGTGGATTCACCACTAGGATCTCACCATTCTACAAGGAAGTGATCATTGATGTCTAAAGAAGGGTTCACCAGGTGGTACCATTTCACCAAAACTCTTCGGGCGCCACCCTCAAGAACATCATGCGACAATTAGAATGGGAAGGAATGGGAGTGAAGATAGATGGTCAGCAACTACACCACCTCCACTTCACTGATGACATCATTTTAATAACACCAAACATTAGCCAAGCGGCACAAATGCTGGCTGACTTTGACTGAGAATGTGGAAAGATAAGTCTACAGCTGAATCACAACAAAACTATGTTCATGAAAAATGAGCTAGTTACAGAGGCCCCATTCACTCTCAATAGAACAAACATCTCTGAATGCAGAAGTTATGTGTACCTAGGTCGAGAAGTCAACATGATGAATGGCCTAAAACCTGAGCTGCACAGGAGGAAGAGAGCAGCATGGAATGCCTTCAAGAGCATTGAAGAAATAGCTAAAAGGACAAAGAACCTCCAGCTCTGGGAACATCTCTTTGACTCCACAGTTAACATATGCCTTAGAGACCTGGGCCCTATGACAGCAGGATGAGAATGCTATTCGGTTCTCCCAAAGAGGACTTGAAAGAGCTGTGCTTGGAATAACACGCCTTAATCAATGAATAACGGGATCAAATGATTAAGTGGTGATATAATTGTGTCTTCTTTGTGAGATTGTGCTGATAACAGATGGTCACTTCTGCCTTATATATAATATAAATAGTAAGTAAATAATATCACTTGATCACTTGACATTCTGTTATTCATTGATTGCTTGAGTGGTCACCAGTAATGTTTTCATTTGTTCCTGTCATGTGCCAGTGTAGTCCAATGGCATCTGCTTGCTCCAGGAATACGAAGAGCCTCAAACCATTTATTCACGGTCTTGATGAAGAAATCTTATCGTCTTGTAGGTGGGTGGCCACGTGATCTACCAACTGGATCCCACGGGACATAAAAAAAATAATATAATATATAATATATAATATATAATATATAAAATATAATATATATTTTTTAAAGATTCTAAAATACAGAATGTGCCCTTGTGAAGTTAACAGGGATGTTTGAAGGTAATGAGAACTATGAAGCTAAGATCCAAGGAAAAGATGGTTTTGGGGGAAAATGAACTGAGTTGTAGACATTATAAATAGGTAGTTTGAAGATAAGGAGAAAATCTGGTCTTATGCTCACTAAGGTCTATTCACGGAGGGACATAGATTCCATGGACAGGAATTTAGGCAGCCTCAATAAAATTTTATTTAAGTATAACTAATTTTTCTTAAATAAAATTGGAAAATTCTAGAGCTTTGTATGGTAAGAGGTTTAAAATCTAGAGAGATGCTAATAGTTGTTTTTAGGATGATATTGAAATTAGCACACTCAAAGTAAGAAACTCCCATGAAAGAAAATCCAGCAAATTCAAGTTCAAATACAAGTTCTTGCCAACAGTCTCAAATGGAATTGAAACAAGGAGTAATTTTGCTCAGTAGCTTAAAAAATCCTTTAATTTTTTTGAGAACAAATCATCATGTACAAATTTTAAACCTATGTATGAGAGAAGCTAGACAATGCCAACAATTTAGCAAAGATAATTTGGCCATATCTTGTACTTGTTTACATTTTGTAGTTGTTTATTATTCCTCTTGTGATATCAATTTGTATACATGAAATTGCTGTGCTGGGTAAGGCATCCATCAAACATAATGTTCTTCATTTATTATTTATCTGGCTAGGATCTCTACAGTATCATACTCTTCAATCATTGCAGGAGATACAAGCAAAACTTGTTAGCCCTCAGTCCCCTTTCCCTATTATAGAGTGAGAAGAGGGACATAAAACTTTGCACGTTGAACACACAGGATTAGAACTAAAATCTAAATTTGGCACTAAAATTATTTTCAGATATGTTATGTATTCTATTAGAGCTCTTGCATTTCTTACATAGAACTCAGAGAATAATTAAGAAACCCTCCTCTCCTCAACTCTTCTTATTTTTAAGGACATTTTCTAACCACATTGAATATTCTCATTCAATCTAACTTACTAGTTTTCAAGTTGGATGCTGCAATGCCACATATTGAAAAATTTTTGAGTGGATTTCTTCACGTTATTCAGGTGCAGACTGAGAAATAATCAACCTGTGAAAGAGAGGCTGTGCCAACTCACAGGTCAATTCTAGGCACTCATAAATTTAGTAGAGGAAAGGACGCATCTCATTGAGCCATTGTACTCAAAACAGATTGTAACCTTCCTTGTGTTGTGATACCAGTTTGGGAAACAATGATTTAGCATAAGCAGTTCCAAATTGTTGCCAACTGAACTATTTGAGTAAAACTGTCCCTTGCCATACACATGGACAGAAACAAATGAACACGTCAAGGTAAGGTAATTGTACACATTTAACTATAGAGCATACTGAAATCCATCATTTTCTTTAATGGGAAACTGTAGCCAGATATTCTGGGGCCAGATGTCCAACACGATCTGATTTTTTCTGACTGATGATAAGCTTTTACACTGAATTAACATGGCAATAAGGGAAACCTTTACTTGTAAGATTATTTCTGCTAGAAATAATGCTGATGCAATCTCACTCAAGTGGGTTGCCTAAAAGGTGGAGTTGTAAGAGGAATTGTAAGCCAATTTTCAAAGAGGTCGAAATTATGCAGCATGAGTAAATTCTAGAGATCTCATGTACTTGAGATGATATAATCAATAATTCTTCACTTATGCTAAACTTTGTTAGAAGACTAGATTTTAATTGTTCTCCACATACACACAAGGTAACTATATATAACAATGGACAGACTAGAATAAGAATACATTTATAAATTATGTATATATCAAATATAATCTAATATATAGTTATATGTAATTTGTATGGTATAATTAAATTAAACTAGGAAAGAGTTTTTTAGAAATAAATGAAATCATTTTTTAGAAAAAGAAACCAAAGAAATAAGAATTCTGAGCTATCAAAGCTTCCAGAAGGATTGCAAGATTGCTTAAAAGATTTGGCAAAACAATTTTGGAATGAGAGTACCAAAAGCATCAGTAATGGTAGAATGGGTGTCTGCTGTTCAGAGACTCTCCCTTCCTTCTTGGATGGAAGATTTATGACTTCAATGGTGATGCATTGCATTGTGATCAGAGTTGCAAGCTTAGGTATATGTTTGTTTATAAGACACACAAGTTCTACTTCCCTTAAGTGTATCTCCTGGAATATCCTATTCTAATTTATGCCCTTCTTAACATATATGGAAGAATATAAAGAATTTTTAAAAAGTTTAAAGCAAAGCCAATGGTGATGCCACTGATGTATTAGGAAGGTGGAATCATGAGTCCTCTTGCTGGGATTGTTTAAAGACAGCTGTAACAGGGTAGGTGTAAAAGGAAAGGAGGAGAGAGAGAGAAAAAAGGAAAGGGAGAGGAAGAGGGAGAGGGAAAGACAGGGAAAAAGAGAAAGGAAAGGAAGGGGAAAGAAGGGAAGATGGAGAGTAAAGGAAAAATAAACAATGAAGGCATGGTTAAGATGTGATCATCTTCACTGCTTCCATGACAAAGAAATGATACCCAGAGAATTGTGGAATCTCTCTCTCTCTCTCTCTCTCTCTCTCTCTCTCTTTTCTTCTCACACACATCCATACACATACACACAAACACACACACACCAGATTCTTAGTAACAGCTTGGATACTTTTAGGTTTTGAAACCTTGAGATACCAGTCATCTAAAATGTCTACAGTTCTTCATAGTGTCTGACAGAAATGCCTGTGTAAGTGAGAACACCAGCACTCAAACTGGCTTCACGGGTTCTCTATATAACCACATGTAAAATAGGAATAAATATTTACTCATAAAACAGGACCACACTTGGGTGCTGGATGATGATATAAATCATTCCAGGAAAAGTTTTTTCTGAAGAAACCTGATGTTTGGTCCATTTCAGGGAACCTCTAGGGTCACACCCTGTTCATACTCAGGAGAGTGCCAAGTGCTGAGCAGTCACACCCATTTTCCTACATGCAATGCAAAATATGCACTGGGTCTAAGGCTTGCTTGGGTCACCCTACGACCTCCCCACCACGGGTCTGGCTGGACCAAGCTGCAACTCCCCTTCCCTGTGGGTACAGGAAAGCCAGACTAAGCACACCATCATTTGCCTCTGTCCAAAGAGCATATTGTCCTTCTGAGCCCTTCCTGCCAGACAAACTATATTTATTTGTTCCCCTTAGTGCCACCAACTTAAAAAAATACAAACCTGAGTCTCTCAGGTGTGGCCTTGCTCCAACCTTGCCAAGGCTCAGTAGGACACACCCAGAGGCACCCTAATAAATCTTTCATGTTTCTTTACTTAACTTGTCTCTGTCCCTCTGTCTGTACTGGGTAGAGTCCTTTAACCTCTAACTCAGAATTTTAAGCTAGTACTCCAGTACCCAGATAGAGTTTTAAATAGTGCCTAGACTGCAGCTGGGATAGAGAAGGGACCACTTTGCAAAGATAGTTAGAAATGACCACTCTGGATAAGAACTGCTCATGGTATTGGAATGAAAACATAGGTCCTATGGATCTATGGAATAGAATTGAGTGTTCTGACACCTGCCTCAAACACATGATCATTTAATCTTTAATAAAGGAGCACAAAGTATGAAATGGAGCAAGGAAAACCTCTTCAACAAGTGGTGCTGGGAAAACTGGGCAGCTAGATGTAAAACAATAAATTTGGACCTCTAATACCATGCACAAAAATCAGATCAAAATGGGTTAAAGATCTCAATATCAGACCTGAATCCATAAAGTATGTTGAGGAAACTATAGGAAAAACCCTCCACGGCATTGAAGCTAAAGGTAGCTTCAAAGATGAAACACCGCTAACAAAGGAACTAGAAGCAAAAATAAATGTATGAGACTACATGAAACTTAAAAGCTTCTTCACCTCTCAAAAGAAACAGTGACCAAGTTACACACACACACACACACACACACACACACACATACATATATATATATATATATATATATATATATATATAAATAAACCAATATCCAAGGTCAAGGAAAACATGGATCAGGAGGTCTTGTCAAAGGTAGAATTTACCACAAATGTGTGTGTCAGAGGTTAGGTACAATGGAGAAGGGTAAAGTGTGCAAGAATGATCAAAAATGATAATACCAGCTTAGAACTGAACATTGAATACAGGCAAAAAGATACACATGATAACTTCTAAATGTATGTATTGTAATCCACAATGTGTAAGAGAAGGAAGAGGGAGAGAGAGAGAGAGAGAGAGAGAGAGAGAGAGAGTACCTGCCAGAGAGTCAGGTGGAGATGGGTGGGGAGGCTGGCAGGAAGGAAAAATGGGATCATAGGTGGTAAGAAATGCACATATGGATGATGGGTGTTGTAACATTATATGCCTGAAGCCTGGCATGAACAGCGTAACTTTTTTTTTCAAAGGGATCCAATAGTTATAAAATAAATAAATACAATAAATAAATAGTGCCTAAACTACAGTAAGCATCTAATTACTAATAACTACATTATTTTCATTTGAGTCCCAAGGGTACAATTTTCTGATGAATAACAATGATTGCTCTGTCCAACTCGGAGGTAGTTTGAAAAACTCAAATGATAATATTATGAATATGAAAACTTTTCAAACTCAGACAACTAATGTTGACAAGCACAAACACACATTTGTTCATGGAGCTAAATCTGTTCTGTACTAATTAATAATAAAGTAGGAACTAGAACTCAGATACAAAATGTTTCAGTCTCCTCTATTAGGATGCTATTTTCACCTTAGTAAATTGAAGCACCCTTACTTAAAGATCTAAATATAAATTGTGTGAAATAGCTCCAGCAATGTTTCCACAGAATTAAAGTGACCTGCAAAACCTAATTAGCATACTTTGCAAACCTCAGTCTTTAAATAGAGTTGGAGAAAAGTTTTGACAATAACTGGCTTTGTGGACGGCATGACGTTGTTCCCGAGGTATCCTGGACACATATTTGGAGCCAAGGAGACCTGCAGAGTTCATAAGAATCACCAAACCAAAGGCAGAGACGTATCCTGCATCAGGGTCTGTTCACTATGCTTTTGCTGTTGTTTCTCACAAAACACGTACATTCTCACTTGATCACTTGATGTCCGTTATTTGGTGATTTGCTCTAGTGGGCTCCAGTAAGGTTTCAACTTGACCCTATCACATGCCAGTGTAGCCCAATGGCATCTGATTGCTCCAGGAATACGAAGAGCCTCATACCGCTCATTAAGGGTCCTGATGAAGTCTGACCATCTTGTAGGTGGGCGGCCATGTGCTCTTTTGATGTCCTGTGGGATCCAGTCAGTAATGCCTCTAGTCCAGCGGTCGTCTCCAAATTACATTACATGTCCAGCCCATCTGATTTTCGATGCCTTGGCAAATGAGACAGCATCCCTGACTCTTGATCATCGACGGAGGACGGATTCAGATGACAAACTAATGCATAAAGCTCTCACAGCTGGCCCTTAGAGTTTTGGGGCAGGGATTGAGGTCCAAGTTTGCCTCCCTCTAACCTCGAAAAGAAACTTTCATCCCTGTTCCCCTCAATAGAATGACCTCACTCTCTCTGGGTCACTCAGCTTTTCTTCTTTCCCTCTGAAACACAGAAGCAAGCACATAATTCCTCCTGTACCAATATTGCTTTGTAATCTCGATATCATAACAGTAACCAACACAACTATTTTTAATTCAATCACTGTCACTGTATCATTGTCTTTCCGTTCATCATCGATTTGCTTGAGCGGGCACCAGTAACATCTCCATATGACCTGTCTCATGCAAGTAGAGCCCAAGGGCACCTGCTTGCTCCAGGAACATAAAGAGCCTCAAACCATTCCATCAGGCCATGGGAATTAGGTCTATAATTGTTACTGGTATTTGGCATATCAAAGACGACACGGGTAGATTGCCAGGCTCTGCTGTGCGGGTAGCATACTCTTGTAGTCTTCTCAAAATCCGGCATTTATTGATGAAGCAGCTGCGTGAGCCAGTCTGTGATAGGCTCTTTTGCTGGGTGGAGTTCTGATGAGGGGGAAGTCCGGATGTGGAAAATGGAGGCCCTCATGGAGTGGGAGGTCGTCTGGCTTGTTGTGAGACTCTGCTGGGGTGGCGGGCCAGGGCTAGAAACTGCCAATCCCTCCTGGGCACCTCACGAGTGGCTGGGCACAGGGAGAACCAGTAGCAGCTCTGCCCCATGTCTGTGAGTCATCCCCACCACCTGCTTGGAAAGAGCGAAGGAGCTCAAGACCCTCCTGGGGTCCCTCCTGCACAAATCAGACCAGGGCAAGGCCCAAGGGAGCGGAAAACAGGAAAACGAAGGAAACTTCTCAGATGTACTGCAGTGTGGAGAGTCCTTTGATGTGCTTCTGAGCAGCCCAAGTGACTGCCTTCCACGCCTTTCTGAAGACGGAGTTCAGCCAGGAGAACCTGGAATTCTGGCTGGCCTGTGAGGATTTCGAGAAGATTCAATCCAGCGCCAAAATGGAGGCCCAGGCCCGCAGGATCTTCCAAGAGTTTGTGCGCTGTGAAGCCCCAAAAGAGGTGAACTTGGACCATGAGACTCGGGAGCTGACCAGACCTGGGCTGCTGGCCGCCCCCCCTCCCGCACTTGCTTTGACTTGGTCAAGGCCAAGACCCACATGCTGATGGAGAAGGACTGGTACTCCCGCTTCTTGCATTCCTCCGCCTACAGGGACCTGGCAGCCTGCGCCTGCCGCCCACGGCCCTCACATAGTTGAGCCGCCTTGAGTTCCAGAAAAGGGGGCTTGGCCTGGAAGGGTGTGGGCCCCCCCTTCAGCGAGGGATAGTGAAGGACACCCGCATCCTTCAGATACTGGGACCAAGAAATTTTTAATTCAATAAAAATAAGATATAAAAATAAAAATGCTTTGAGGCCTACAGAGCATTGAAAAATGCTTGCTATGTTTGCTATCTTTTACTTTGAAATAAATTTGCCATTCTATGCTTCCGGGAATGATTGTAACCTCCTCCACAGGTGTCTGTGTGATCCTTGAGTCTCCAGCGGACCCAATCAGCCCAAGGGAACAGCCGGAACTTCCATCAACAGGAGCCGAGGCAAATGGCCTTGGTTCCACCCCTGGACCCTTGGGCCCTGTGCTTCCGGAAACAATTTGCAACCTCCCCAACAAGTGTTTGTGTGTGATCCTTGCATCTTCAAGGACCCAATCAACCCAGGGAACAGGTCAGAACCCTACACCCACATCCCAAAACTCAAAACCACGTGGACGCTTAGTGCATCCGGCAATCCTCTTACTATCCATCTTGCACGAGGTACCAGTGAACCTTTGTCCCTACACTCCTTGCCACTCACCCAAACTCTGCAAACAGCCCAGACCCCTACTAATTGTACTATCTAGTCACCCAAGAACTCTCATTTGCAACCTACAATAGTCATGATGGTAAAGCAACACAAAAGTTCATCAAGCTCAGTGAGTGAAGTCACTAGTCCAGATAAGCCAAGCAATAACGATGAGTTGTATAACCTCTCTGATAAGGAATTTTAGAAAGAATTGTTAAGGATGCATAAGGAACTCAAAGAAGCAATGGAATGCAAAATCAATAAAATACAAGAGAACATGAGAGAAGATGTGAGGAAAATGCAAATGGAAATGACAGATATTAAAAATGAGGTAAATGAAATGAAAAACACAGTGGAAAGCCACCATAGCAGAATAATAGCTACTGAAGAAAGAATTAGTGATCTCAAAGACGAATTCCAAAGATTCTCTACACAACACCAGAAGATGGAAAAAAAGACTCACAATTACCGAACAGACAAGAGATAATCGGATGAAGCCAAAAGAAACAACATACGGATCATTCTTCTTGTCCCAGAAGGGCAAGAAGAAAACCCTGATGAAGAAGAAACTGTCAAAGCCATAATTGCTGAGAAGTTCCCAGAACTAAAGAATGCATGCCTCAAGATCCAGGAGGCCCATGGGATACCAGCTAAAAGAAACCCCAACAAGAGTACTCCAAGACATATCTTAATTAGAATGACAAAAACTATAGATAGAGATAGAATACTGAAAGCAGCAAGATCAAAGAAGGAAATCACATACAAAGGAACATCCCTAAGATTTACAGCAGACTTCTCTGATGAAACACTCCAAGCCCGAAAACAATGGTGGGATATAGTGAAAAGCTCAATGAACTGAAGGCCTCACCAAGAATTCTTTACCCGGCCAGACTCACATTCAGGTATGAAGGAAAGATACACAACTTCATGGATAAGCAACAACTCAGGAACTTCATGGACTCAAAACCAACCTTAAAAAGAAGGGACTGAAGGGTCTACTGTAATACGACCAAACCCAAAAGCACAACAGCCACAAACAGAAAGATGGCACAAAATCCAATGACAATAATCTCTCTCGATGTCAATGGTCTAAATGTACCAATTAAGAGATACAGAGTGACAAAATGGATTAAAAATTGAACCCAACATTCTGCTGTCTGCAAGAAACACATCTGAATAATGAGAACAAACACAGACTCAAAGTCAAAGGTTGGAAGACCATTCTCCATGCAAACAACTCCTCCAAAAAGGCTGGTGTGGCCATACTAGTATCAGATAATATAGACTTCAGGCTGAAAAAGATTAGAAGGGACAACGAAGGCCATTTCTTATTAATTAAGGGGTATGTACACCAGAAAGAAATTACACTACTAAACATATATGCACCCAATGAGGGGCCAGCAAAATACATAAAACAACTGCTAAGAGACCTCAAAGAAGACATTAACAGTAACACAATAAGAGTTGGAGACTTCAACACTGCTCTATTAACTATGCATAGATCAACAAGACTGAAATTCACCAAGAAAATATTGGCCCTGAAGGAAGAAATGGAAGAAAGAGAGCTAGTGGATATATACAGGGCTTTTCATGCCAAAAAAGCTGAATACACATTTTTCTCTAGTGCACATGGAACATTCTCCAAGATAGACCACATGCTGAGCCACAAAGCATACCTCAATAAAATAAAAAAGATAGAAATTGTGTCAACTATCTTTTCAGATCATGATGCAGGGAAAATGGAAGTTAACCGTACACAGAAACAGGGAGTCAAACCAAACACCTGGAAACTGAACAGCTCACTCCTGAACAACAAATGGGTCATAGAAGAAATCAAACAGGAAATCCAAAGATTTCTGGAAACAAATGAAAATGAAGACACCAACTATAAGAACTTGTGGGACATGGCAAAAGCCGTGTTAAGAGGGAAGTGTATAGCTCTGCAAGCATTCATCAGGAAACAAGAAAGGGCCCACATAAATAACCTGACTACACAGCTGAAGACATTAGAAAAAGACCAACAAAAGGAGCACAACTCAGGCAAAAAAAGGAAATAATAAAACTTAGAGAGGAAATCAATGAGTTGGAAACCAAAAAAACAAATCCAAAAGATTAATGAAACCAAGAGCTGGTTCTTTGAAAAAAATAAACAAGATTGACAAACCATTGGCAAGACTTTTAAGGATAGCGAAAGAGAGAACCCAAATAAACAGAATCAGAAATAAAAATGGTGACATCACAACAGAAACCACAGAAATCCAAAAGATCATCAGAGATTACTTTGAGAGCCTGTATGCCGTGAAACATGAGAATCTAGAAGAAATGGATAAATTCCTGAAGTCCTATAACCTCCCACGGCTGAAACAAGAAGACCTCCAATACCTGAATATGCCTATCACCATCGAGGAAATTGAAACAGTAATTAAAAGTCTTCCCAAAAAACAAAAGCCCAGGTCCAGACGGATTCACTAGTAAACTCTACCAAACATTTAAGGAGGACCTACTGCCAGTCCTTTTCAAGCTCTTCCAGGAAATAGAAGAAACAGAAACACTCCCAAACAGCTTCTACGAGGCACATATCACCCTGATACCCAAAGCAGGGAGAGACAATACAAAGAAAGAAAACTACAGAGCAATCTCCCTGATGAACACGGATGCTAAGATCTTCAACAAAATACTAGCAAGCAGAATCCAAAGACTCATCAAGAGGGTTATACATCATGACCAAGTAGGATTAATCCCGGGAATGCAAGGATGGTTCAATATTCACAAGTCAATCAACATAATACATCATATCAATAAGAGAAAAAATAAAAACCACATGATCCTATCAATAGACACAGAGAAAGCATTTGGCAAAATCCAGCACCTGTTCATGATTAAAACCCTCCAGAAAATGGGAATTGAAGGGAATTTCCTCAAGATAGTCAAAGCCATCTACCAAAAGCCCACAGCGAGCATTATTCTATATGGGGGAAAAATTGAAAGCCATCCCCTGAGATCAGGGACAAGACAAAGTTGCCCACTCTCACCTCTTTTATTCAATATGGTACTGGAAGTACTTGCCATAGCAATCAGAGAAGAAAAGGACATCAAGGGCATCCAGATAGGCAAGGAAGAAGTCAAGCTATCATTATTCACAGATGACAAGATATTATACCTAGAGAACCCTAAACTCTCTACCAAAAAACTCCTAGAAACAATCACACATATAGTAGAGTGGCAGGATACAAAATCAACACCCAAAAGTCGGTGGCTTCCCTATATACAAATAACGGAAGAGAAGAAAGGGATATTAAGGAAATAATCCCATTCACAATTGTGCCACAGAAAATCGAATACCTAGGAATCAACTTAACCAAGTGTGTAAAGGACCTGTGCAAAGAAAACTACAAGACACTGCTCCAAGAGATAAAAGAGTACACCAGGAAATGGAAACATATTCCCTGCTCATGGATGGGGAGAATCAACATTGTCAAAATGGTAATACTCCCTAGAGCTCTGTACAGATTCAATGCAGTCCCTATAAGGATACCCATGACATTCTTCAAAGAAATTGACCAAACACTCCTGAAATTTGTATGGAACAATAAACCCCCAAGGATAGCTAAAGCAATCCTCGGGAAAAAGAAGATGGGAGGCATCACCTTTCCCAACTTCAAACTGTACTACAAGGCAGTAGTAATTAAAACAGCATGGTATTGAAATAAAAACAGACCTGTGGACCTGTGGAATAGAATTGAGTATCCTGACACCCAACCTCAAACACATGACCATTTAGTCTTTGATAAAGGTGCAAAAAGTCCAAAATGGAGTAAGGAAAGTCTCTTCAACAAGTGGTGTTGGGAAAACTGGGCAGTGACATGTAAAAAAAATGAATTTGGACCTGTGTCTAACACCATGCACAAAAAATCAGATCAAAATGGATTAAAGATCTCAATATCAGACTTGAATCCATAAAGTACACTGAAGAAAATATAGGAAAAACCCTCCACGACATTGAAGCTAAAGGCATCTTCAAAGGTGAAACATCACTAACAAAGCAACTAGAAGAAAAGATAAACATATGGGACTACATGAAACTAAAAAGCTTCTGTACCTCAAAAAGAAACAGTGACTAATATACAAAGGCAGTCCACAGAATGGGAAAGAATATTCACCCAATACACATCTGATAAGGGGTTAATATCCAGGATATATCAGGCACTGGTAGAACTTTACAAGAAGAAAACAAACAACCCCATCAAAAAATGGGGAGAAGAAATGAACAGAAACTTCAGCAAGGAAGACATTGAATGGTCAAAAAACATATGAAAAAAAATGCTCATCATCACTAATCATCAGAGAGATTCAAATCAAAATAACAATGAAATATCATTTTACATCACAGAGACTGGCACATATTCAAAAGAGCAAGAACAACAAGTGCTGGCATGGATGTGGGGGAAATGGGGACACTCATCCATTGTTGGTGGGAATGCCGGCTGGTACAGCCTTTCTGGAAAACAATATGGACATTCCTCCAAAGACTAGAAATTGAACTCCCATTTGACAAAGCCATACCACTCCTGGGAATATACTCTGGGAAGCCAAAAATATGCAGTGGAAACACCATCCCTACTTTTATGTTCATAGCAGAATTATTCACAATAGCCAGAATCTGGAAGCAACCAGAGTGCCTGAGAATCGATGACTGGTTAAAGAAGCTTTGGTACATCTACACAATGGAATACTATGCAGCTGTTAGGAAAAATGAAGTTATGAAATTTGCCTATAAATGGATGGACATGGAGAAAATCATGTTGACTGAAATTAGCCAGAAGGAGAGAGACAGATACAGAATGACCACATTTATTTGCATGACATAAATATGTGTACATATTATGATACCAATATCCAAGGTCAAGTGAAACATGTATCAGGAGGTCTTGTCAAAGGTGGAAATTATCACAAACGTGTGGGAGTCAGAGGCTAGGTAAGACAGAAAATGGAACAGTGTGCTAACAATTGTCGAGAAGTATTAATACCAACCTAGAACTGAGCATTAAATAGAGGCAAAAAGATACACATGACAACCCTTTAATGTATGTTCTGTAATCCATCGTCTGGAAGGTAAGGAAAAGAGAAGAGAGAGAGAAAGGGAAATAAAAAAGAACCTGCCATGGAGGCGGGCTGGGGGAGGGAGGGAGGGAACTGGGGACGTTGGTGGTGGGAGATGGGCACTGGTGGAGGGATGGGTGCTGGAACACTGTATGATCAAAACCCAAATATGAACTTTTTAATTGTATATCTTTGTAATTGTATAAACTCACAGTGGTATAATAAAATACTTTAAAAATTTGTCATTCTATACAATTTTTAAGAGAGAAAATAGTATTATTTTGCAAACCATTTGTGACTTATTGCTGTCATGACCCAAAACACTCCCCTTATATTTGTGGTAGATTCAAAACCATGACGCAATCCTATGGCCCATTTTTAGAACACCTTTGGTAAAAATCTGAACTCAGGAATCAGTACTGAGTTCAAATCTAAATTTTATTGTACAATCTATTTAAAACACTGGAACTTGGGAATTGGCTCAAAGGGCTGGAATACATTGTTTGATGATGGAGGCCCCAATTTGATCTCTGATACTGCACAGTCTCTGAGCACTCTTAAGATTGACACCCTCAGACATCCGAAGGGAGTGTCTCCTGAGAACCACTGAATATACTCCCAGCTCAAATCCAAGCAATCAGCCAAACAAAACACAGTTAAGCCTGACATATCACAAGTATTACTCTTAATCAGCTTTTGTACATCTTTATGCTAATCTTTATCACCTTTGATCTCTTTATGTTGTCTTGTTCTTTTTTATTTGTTTGGAGGTTACTTCTGGTGATGCTCAGGGCTTTCTTCTGTCTGTGGTAAGAGATCACTCCTGGCAGTACAGGAATTGACCCTGGTTCAGCATGTTGACAAGTGCCTTAACCTTTGTGCTATAACTCTGGCCCTACCATCAATGCTTCAAGAGAGAAAAAAAAATTGAGTCACTACTATTCTATTCCTTAATGCTCTCTTGAAAGAAATATCCAGCAAGTGATAACTTTGATTTTCTCTATGATTATGCATCTTCATAAACCCATGTAAAGCATTCATGTTTGAAATTCTTTAATGGAAGGAAAAAAAGATGAATGTTAGAGTAGACACAAGGATCAACCTGAACTGTATAAAACGTGTGCTTTTGCACTTCACAGAGCATTTGGCTCTTGTGTGCATTATCCTTCACTGAAACCTTTAACCTTGGAAAAACTTGCACTTCATAAACAAAGAGGTGAGATGTATGCCGAGGAGATTTGATACTTTATTTCTTCAGCCCCTTCTGAAAGTGAGCAGATTTTACTAAAAAAGACTTTGTGTGCACTGTTAAAGTTTCTGTAAGCTCAGGATTAGTGAAGCAGTATGCTCTAAGGGAAGGGAAAAGAAGTAGAAAGTTGAGCCCAATAAGCTGACTTTTGAGATGCCAGACTAAAACTGTATCAAAAGAGAGTGCATTCTTGATGACTCCAGCAGAACATTTTAAAGTGAGAACTTCCAAATGGAATTCAAAGTAAAGTTTGCTTTAAGGAGTAGTAAATGCTTTGCATTTAGAAACTAACATGCCATATATTTATTGATCTGCCGTATGTAAGCAAGTAACATTTACTGAACATTTGCTATTTGCTTAGGGTCTAAAAACAACTTTTAAAAATGAGGTTATTAAGAGAATCTATTCTGAAGGATAAAGAAGAGGCAGAAAACTTATAAGAAATAATGGCAACAGCGATAAAAATAAATCATATTAAAAGCTCTCTTATGTCTGCCAGTCTTTGCTAACCCCATTCTATTACTTAAAGCGATGATAGTAATAGGCATGCTTAATATAATTAAAGCACCATCAGGCTTCTAGTCCGAATTCTGTTAGTGTTTGCCATCTCTTTGTACTAACAAAAACCCTCAGATGATTGTTTCTTCCTTATTCCAGTGATTTCATATCTCAACCATTAAGATATATAGTGAGGGGACTGGGATGGGAAAGAACTGGGAACACTGGGGAAGGAAGTTGACATTGGTGGAGGGATTGGTGTTGGAATTATTCTGTGCCTAAAACACAACTATCACATTGTAAATCATAGCTCTTTTAAAAAAAATTCAAAATATAAAATTAAAGAAAATAGAATTAAAAGAAATAAATAACAAGATATAAAATTCACTGTTCTTAAATTACTGCACTGCCCACATAATAAAAATCCATTCTATTTTCAAGGTCAGTGCTTCCACTGAGGCCACCTTTACACACAGTAACGTAACAGATGCATAGTTAATGTGGCCGGACTCTTTCCTTCTTTCAGCATCTCCACATTCTCCATCTCTTGTTAGGGCGCTGGGCTTATTTATTAGCCCTTGACAATGTGTTTCTCCATTGAGCTTGCTTTCACTCTGCAAGAATGGGTGAAACAGTCTTAAGAGAGCACTGATCAATATAAAGTGATGGTGAAATGATGCATTATCAGTGCTAAAAATATACAATATCAGTTGCATGTGACCATTCGGCACATAGAAAAAACAAGCTTATAAGAGATAAGCTTATAATAATATGCAATTTTATTCAATTGTAATAAATCATAAATTTAAAAAGCGATGTAAAAATAGCCTTTCAGCAATACAGCCTTATAAGATCTCAGGAGTTTGTGTTAGCACTCTAGCCCATGTGCTACAGTAGCATGTTTTACTAACTCACTGGCCTGAAACGAATAAGTGACACATGCAGCAGACTAACTCCCTATGGAGTCCAGCCTAGACAAATAGCAGTCCATCAGATCTTAGGCTACCTGAAAAAAGAAGTCTTGCATTAGGCCATTAAGTTTGGGAAGAATTGCTATGCAGCAAATAAACCTGGTTCACATGGTCAGCCTGTTCCTTCCTATTCACCCTTTGTATTGGAATCAACAGGATTTTTCAAAATTGGAAATCTAATCTTGTCACCCTATACCTTAATATCCTGGAAGGAACTTCTTAATATCCTGTGGGAACTTCCCACTGTCCTCAGAGGAAATCTACACTTCAAATATGAGCCCAAAGCTTCTTAATCATCCTTCCACCATTTCCTTCTGTAATCTTATACTTTTACTTTAATCCTCATAGTCACCTCAAGTTCCATTACTTTCCATATCCTAATTCATGTCCATATTATGCTTCCTTATCCTTCAGCTTGATGTACTTATCTTTGTCAGATCTGACCAGCTATCTCCCCTGGACTGCTGTTCCACTTCTTTATACCCCTATGGTAGTATTAAATGAAAAACATTTTGTCTCCTCCATCATAACAAAGATGTTTACTTATCCTTTTGTATTACTGTGCCATTCCTTCTTCAAGGAAAATATTGATTGCAGTCCTTCCTAGAAGAGTTTTAAGGATATGTCAGTGCAGATGAGTCAGCTATGAATCAAGAAACCATCATATTATTGAGAAAATTAGGTTAAACTCCTAGCAATTGACATTTTAATTTCTAAATTTTAATTGTTTCAGCAATAACAGACACAAGAATAAGATGTACAGTTTTAAACATCACACTTTATACAAAAAAGCAACACCCTATTTATAATTAGCCATGAATAAGCACCAGTGTACTAGGCATAGATTAAGTCAAGGAGGATACAAGAGGAATTCGAGTCTTAAAATCAGAGTGAGTGAGTGTTCAGTTTTTCCGTCATTAAGTGGCCTGTGACACTTTTTAAAATTAACTTGAATCTTGGTTTCTTCAATCAAAGCATGAACTCATGATTTGTCCCTGGGAGCATTCTTTTGTGAAGAATATAAAAATGCAAAATACATTCCTTGGCTCAGTGTATGCAAACAGCAGGTGAACAAGTATATTTGCATTTGTTGATGCTTTCCTTTTTGGAAATGTTAAAAAGGGATTTGGTTTTCCTGTCTTTCTTATTTGTGTGTTCTTTCTCTCTGAAATTACCAGGAGAAAGATGCAGGTCTTTTTGCCTGCATCTGCTCAATTTTATATTTTCACTCAGAGTCAACTTTAAATATTTGGCCACAAATATTTAGACTTGCTAATAAAGCATACTATTTTTGGAATTATGCAAAGTTTTTACAAAATGTTCCACTGTTTACCCTCCAGGATTTTTAGCCCTATCTCTCCTCCTCACTCCTTTCCCCAATGTCCTTCTCCTTGTCCCTCTCCTCAGCCTTCAGAAAATAAAATTATACCTCATGGTTTTGGGATTCAGCACAAACAAAATTCTAGCCTTCCAATATAAACATAGATTTTTAAATTTTCAATAAAAGGTGTTAGTTGTTATTGATATTATTCTTTAAATAAGCTTAGGATTTGAAGTCAAAATACCTGAGCCAAATTTTAATGTTACTTGTATCAGCCTGATCATTTTTTCAGTGCCTAACATTTGATTTTCTGCTTCTTATCTGTTATAATGAGAATATTAATGTCTAACCCAGAGGTTGTTCTGATAACTAGCAGCAAGAATATTCATTAAAATATACCTAATATATTGCCAAGAGTAACCCAGGACATAGTAGATTATAGATATGACTCTGATCTTGATTATAGTATATTTACTGTGAGCAGAACCGTATACTAATGGCAGACATAGTTTGTTCATTTAATCTAATATGCTCCTGGCCTTACCATTTTTTTAGATGTGACTAAAATTCATCGTTAACTGGTGTTCTATTCAAGAAATATAATCCATGCTCACTAATTCAGGGTTGAACTGAATTTTGAACTATTTTGCTTTTTCCCCTCTTGATTTTGATTTCTATTTCTACAAAATATTTTATTATAAGATCAATTCTTGTGCAACAAGAGAAAATGAAAAAATTATATCCTTCCCAAGACTATTGATCAATAGCTTCGTTCGTTTATTTCTTGGACTTTCTTCAAGGCATTTTTATGCATATTAAAATTCTACACATAAGTTCTCACATTTACCTGGTTTATCCTTCCTCACATAGTTATGCAAATTGGACATAAAATACCTAACAAACTATTTAGTACATGAGTGAAAAGAGCACACAAGTGAACAAGTGATGGCAAATACAGAACTTTTGAAAGATTAGTTAGAAGTCCCTCCACAGGAATTGATTTCTAAGAATCTCCTCTATGGGGTTGAAGAGACAATACAGTGGGTAAGATGCGTTTGTTTTGCATGCAGCTGTGGGTCTTAACATTTTACAAAAAATGTCATCAGTCCTAAAGTATCAAAATCCTGGCTATGGAGGAAAAATGCTTCAATCCTATTGTAAAATCTAAAATGGATGTTTTGGTAAAAGTGTACGTCTTAGAGCAACCTCATACAAAGTGTAGGCAGTCAGCCAAAAATTCAAGAGTGCAATTGAGGCAGACAGCACTTAGAGTTCCCTTGGATGCCAGCACCTCTTTCCAACTTGCCACAAAAATCCAGATGTCTAGGGTCATCTGTCTCATCCCACAATTTATAAGAAGGATCGTTTCTAGCAAACAGCGCCAGGGGGTAAAAAGATATACTTGCATGATCATATTTTTGTAAAATTATCACTTCATGTCCAGGAATGTAAGAATTTACAGATATGGAATCAAAGGTCCATACTTCCTCCTTTCAGCTCCTAAACCAATGTACCACCACCACTTATTACTGTGGTTTCTGAGAGCACTCTATTTGAAACTGTGTAGAGTTAATTTAAGTATTAATTCATTCACTATCACATACCATGCTTCTCATTAAATGTGAACACTCTTCTATTTTCATGTATTAGCTACAATTCTGGATTCTTGTTTTCTTACATGCATTCTTCACTGCACCTGTATGGTTCTTGACCCTTGTATACAAAAAACTATGTGCCTTTTCCAATTCCAATCTTGTTTGTATGTTTTACCCAAGGTATATTTGTGGCAATACAAGAGAGAAAATTTTGGAAGTATTATTAGGATAAATGTTCATTGTATAAAATATGAACCTCAAAAAATAAAAAAGAGAACTAGTATTCAATAGTTTGAAAAAATAGTTACACTCTTACCTTAATTTTTTTGCAGTCTTGTTCACTGTAGAAAAAAATATGGAAAACAACCTGTTCACAGATGAGCACTCAATAAAGAAGATGGCATAAATACACACTATTGATGTAGTCAGGCAGACAGGGGTGGGGACCCTACATGGCAATGAACAGTTGCCATTAGGCTATCACCTTTTGGAACCAGGAATGAAGGCTTGATAGGATCCATCATCCAACAATGGACCTTAAGGAAGCTGGAACCACCTCGTTCTGCACAGCCCTTAGACCCCATCAACCTTTGATGGCCCACAGAAGATTCCAGTGCATTCCAACCCAAGAAGATAAAAGTCCCCTTGGAAATTAGTCGGGGCTCGCTCTCTGCCTCTGGATCAGCCTGCATTCTCCCTTAACCATGTTATTCTCTCTCTCTCTCTCTCTCTCTCTCTCTCTCTCACACACACACACACACACACACACACACACACTCCTCCTTCCCCCATCCTAAAAACCTCCATAATAAAACCTGTTTTACTTCACTGCTCGTTGAATCCTGAAAATTCTTTCTGCAGTGGGAAGACAAGAACCCCTGAAGAAACCCTGGGTAAGGCCTAGGACTGATTTTCCTTTCCCTGCAAAGAGCAATTCGCGCTCTAGCCTGAGTCTGTGGGACCTGAGAAATCTGGGTGGTGGGATTAACCTAGAGATCAAGCAAATACAGGTGTGGCCCGACAGCCACCTTGTGGGGCTTGTGGGGCTGGTGGAGCTCAGGCTCACAACCGCAAGGGCTCCTAGTAGACTTTATCAGTTCTATGCCTGCCCAGTGGATACTTGGCGGAAGAGGTGGCTTGGGAGAAAGCTACCATCTCTCAGACCTTCCTGCCTCACATAAGCCTACCGTGGGGTCCACCTACATCACTAGCATGCTGCTCAGCCACACCGAGTGTGTGAGAGATCTTGTTTTCATGATGATATTATGGGTAGATCTTGAGGTGATTCTCACAAATTAAAGACAAATGCTATAGGATGTCACTCCTGTGTGGAATACAATGAGACAAAGCAACACAGCAAACCATACCTGGATTCTGAAAACAGAACTGTGGTTACCAGAGACAAAAGAGGTAGAGGGAGGTGGTATTGAGAGAACAGGTTCAGCTGAATGTGGTTGAGCTGATAAATGTTCTAAATTATCTAAAACTGGTGGTGCTGTGTTATAATATATATCATATATATGCATGGTGTGATACATATATATCATAAATATGGTGTATTATATATCACATAATGTATAAGCATATATGTATATATAGGTATATTGTATAAATGTGAGATATATGTATATATATCAGAAAACAACCAAGTATGTGTATACATACATATATGAATAACAGGGCAAAAGCTTACCAGTGGAACCAACACTTACAGTGAAATTAGAAGATCTGGTGCCTGAGCAGAGAGGAACAGGATGTAAGCATTTACTTTGTGAAGTTCAATTTCTGGCTTTTCATATGTTCCCTAGCACGAACCACCAGAAGTGATTTCTGAGAGTAGAGTCAGGATAACTCCTGGGCACTGCCCAGTGTGGTCCATAAAACAAACAAACAAGAAAGTCAATAGGAGATGATTCTATTTTGGCAAAATGCAATGCAAATTGTCTTCTAAGAATCACTGAACTGAAAAATACAAACATCTAGGTCTTGGTTGTTTCTTGATTACCCTCAGACCCTAGGATATTGTCTGATACATTCCGCATACCCAAAGGATGGAAATGATGCCTTTACAGAATATGCAAACCACCAGTTCACTCGAACTTCCTTCTCAGATGCTGGAAGATCCCTGCGGGCAGTGATCCACCATACTCCTGTGTGAGTGAGTCTACTCTAATGACTGTCAGGGGTTTGAGGAAATATTTCAAGTCAATGGCTATGTGTGTAGAGGTGGGGAATCTGATATTGACTCTGACCTCTGAAAGGGCACAGATTGTGATAGCATTTAAATAGCAATCACCTTTATTATCCCAATTATCTTTCTGACCTAGTTCTGGAAGACAAAAGTTCTTTTCTAAATCAGGATAGAACCCCAGGAAATAGTTTCTGTGTGCCTGGGCAGTCCAGTACTAAACACTCATAAGTGCTTGTGACCTGTCCATGGAGACAATGCTCCACTGGTTAAAGAGATTAACATTTTCTTGAAACAAATAATCTATCACCTTCTCAGAAGGGGAAAATTGGTCTTTTCTAGGACAAATATTTGATAGCTTGTTTGTATTATGAATGAAACTTGAGAAAGCCCTGAACAAAAATATTACTGAGAACAAGGCTCCTTTTCCTGATTAAGGAGTAAAGTGGGCTGTTTCTCAAATATATTCCTCTTCGGAATTCACCAAAATACATGAAGCTGCACTGGGTAAATTACTGGTCTAGACATTAGTAGATATACATTTTTGGAGTTATTTAAAATTCCTGGAGTTATTTTGGAGTTATTTAAAACACCTGCACGGCAGAGCCTGTCAAGCTACCCATGTCGTATTTGATATGCCAAATACCAGTAACAATTATAGACCTTATTCCCATGACCTGATGCAATGGTTTGAGGCTCTTTATGTTCCTGAAGCAAACAGATGCCCTTGGGCTCTACTAGCATGTGACAGGACATATGGAGATGCTACTGGTGCCCGCTCGAGCAAATCGATGATCAATGGGGAGACAAGTAATACAAGTGATTTAAAAATTCCTAGAATATGTGTGTCATTCATGCTTGCCTACTTTGATCATTCACACTTGTCTACTTTGGATTTCAAGAAAAATGTTATTTTTTCCTCAGGTATGATAAATCAGCACTACTGGGAAGTTGACAAATACATCTATGGCTTGAATATGGATATGTACACTATATACACAAAATAAATGTACATATACTTAAAATTATGCACTGGCACAAAAATATATTAAAAATATTGTATGATTTATATGATGTTGTGTTTTTCTTTCTTATTCAACAAACTTTTATTTCCAGAATGTTTCTAAAAATTATCACTTGTATCACTTGTCTTCCTGTTGTTCATGATTTGCTCGGAGGGTACCAGTAACATCTCCATTTGTGGGAAATGAAGTTCATTATTGTTACTGTTTTTTTGGATATCGAATACACCATGGGTAGCTTGCCAGGCTCTGCCATGGCTCCAGGTTAATCCCAGGGGGGCCAGTCTTTTCTATGTCATACCATCAACCACCCAAGGCCTATGGGGTAGAGCCCTGGGTGTAGACAAGCCTGTATCCTGTCTGCCACCTGCCAACACAGCCATGCACTGCAGTCACACCTGCAACACCTGAGGGGCAGTTTCTAAAATTATATTGCAAAATAAATTTGTTATTAATCACTGGAGTTAATACAACATAGAGTTTCTAGGAGATAATATTCTAAGACTCTTCACTTAGTAATATAATTAAAATAAGTATGTTCTATGCATTTTACTTATTTTATTTTAAGTTCAAACCAAAACTTCACTTTCAAAACTCTAGAACACCACTTTCCAGAAAACTTAGAAGATTCAAATCAGTTAATATGTTATTGCTATTTCTACAAGCCTTTGGTATTTAAAACTCATTTGATACAAGTAACAGAAACTCATTAAAAGGTAGCAGATGAATAAGAATATATTGTGGAACTTCAGGGCAGTAAATACCACTAGAAGAATAGAATCCAAGAACTAGAGAGTCATTGTCTCAATATCTTGTTTAAAAAATGTTGGGGTCAAAACAATAACAAGAGAGTAGGGCGTTGCCTTATATGTGGTCAACCTGGGTTCAACTCCAGCATATCCTGTATGGTCCCAGCACCATCAGCAGTAATTCCTGAGTGCAAAAGTCAGGAAGTAAGCTCTGAGCATCTCTGAGTGTGACCCAAAAAGGCCAATTTTTTTTTACTAGCCATTCAGTTATTTCAATGAGTTAATAGAATGCTACAGATTAAAAATTCATGCTAATTTATGTGAATCAAGTTACTTTTAAAACAGCTGGAATGTTATTAAAATTTCAGTTAACTTTCTATTTTTTTTTGTTTTTGGGTCACACCTACGATGCTCAGGGGTTATCCTGGCTCTGCACTCAGGAATTACTCCTGGGTGGTCCGGGGACCATAAGGGATGCAGGGGATTGAACCCTGGCTAGCATAGGCTGGCTGCGGCAAGGCAAATGCCCTACCCCTGGGCTATCAGCTCCACCCCAGCTTCTATTTTATGTAATGAGTTTAACAGCACTCTCCTATGTACCTGAAACCGATAATCACACATAAAAATATAAAATAACAAGCACATATATATTGAATTTTTTCCATGTATAAATAGACTGGACTTTCAGTGTATGTCTTAATGACATCAATAATTCCTTGACACAAGATATACAAGTCTAATACACAGGGTGAAATATATTCAAAGAAATGACAACATGGTCAGGAAAATTACTCAGAGGAGCAGACGATGCTTTCCATGTTGGAGTGCTGTGTTTGATCCCTGAAGCTGCATGGGCCTCTGAGCACCAACGGAGGAAGAACTCAGAGTCAAGGGAAGTTCTGAGGGGCTGGAGTGATAGCACAGTAGGTAGGGAGTTTGCCTTGCACTTAGCTGACCTGGGTTTTGGTCCCTGCCATCCCATATGGTCCTCGATCACCGCCAGGGGTAATTCAGAGCGAAGAGCCCAGGAGTAACTCTGACCGTTGCTGGGTGTGACCCAAAAGGAAAAAAAGTAGTTCCTGGAACACTGCCCAAACAAAATACTTTAATAAAGCAAATTGGAACAATATCAAAAGGACTCTTACTCATATAGTGTGTAGTTAATTAAACATTTGAATTTTTCTACCAATTTTTACATTTTCTGATTTTCACATTTTCTACTTCATCTAACGAACCTCATTCCTGCCTACCTTAATCCAAGGTCCCTCATGTATAGGGATCCCCTGAAAACATCTGATGATCCCCTCAGTTGTTATTTTTTAAATCTTGTTTTTTCTTCAAATTTGTAAGATTTGATTTTCATTTCTTCAGATAAAATAGTATTGGTATCAGTGTGCCACACTGGAGAGAGTGGACAAGTCAGACAGTTTAAAATACTAGGGAACAGTCAAACTTTTGACTCTTTAGTCTTTCCAGTCTCCTGTGCTACTTCTCACAACCTTAGGGCCATTCTAGAGAAATTATGAGCTTGGAAATAATATCTAAAACTTATTGCATAACCCACATACTGGAAGAATGGCCCTTGCCCACAGAACACAAAGACAGGAACCAGAGGTAACTGATAAAATGGAGGTAACTACTAAAATGATGGCTCAACTGAAAGTAACTGATAAAATGATGGCTGGACAAGACAAGAGCACAGCAGGAAGGGCCTTAAGCAAATAATTCCAGGGAGGGCTATAAGGCAAACATTCCCTAGAGGTTGCGTCTGTCCCCCTCTGTATTTGGTATGATACCTGACTGGGCCCATGCTGTCCAAATATGGAAAGAAGTATTAGGCACACTGAGATTGGTGGGTGATGGTTACCTGGTGCAGAGTGATTGGCTGCCTGCACGCAGACCTTGATGTAATATTTTAAACCTATTGGATAGTTATGCGAGGGCTTTTCTGTAGGGGAATTATTCCTTAAAAGATCGCTCCTGGAGGGCTCGGGGCTCTTAGCCACTGACCGCTTGGGTCACGCTATGAGCCCGAGTATACTCGCTTATTAATAAAACCCCTGCTTTTGCATAGGACTTGGTCTCTCAGAGTTTTCCTTGGTAGTGGGCGCTCCTAGGCTCCCAGTCAGTCACCCCATCGGGTGGCCAACCCTTGCAATACCACAAACAAGAGAGGTGTTTACCTTTCTTTTACTCGATGCACTTTCACCAAATGCTATCTGCTTTGTATCTTGTTTACAGCTTTTCATGATTAATGGAGAGAATCCCCATATATGAACCATGTAGTGCAAAACAAGCTAAAGATACATTATGTAGATTCACAAACATAATTTATTCCTAATTAAAGTTGGTGTTATTATGTAACAGTCACACTAACTGTTGGGGGGTAGATTGATTTGCATTGAGTTCTAGTTGTGGAAAGCATGGTGCATGCCACTAATTCAGGATAGAAAATCATCTATATTTTAGGAAGATATGAAAAAAACTCAAGATCTTTAAATGAGAAAAAGTAGTGCAAAATGAATAAAAAAAAATTAAGGTCAGTAAGGAATTTATTTCTAATTTGCTTATTGATTAGTGGAGGTCTTTAATCTATGTGAGCCATGAGCTAGGGTAGCAGGTAAGGTGCTTGCCTTGTGCATGGCATACTTGGGCTTAATCTTGATTCCTCAAGTGATCTCTGAACACAACCTGTAAACCCTGAACACAGAGCCATGAGTAAGCCCTTAGCACCTCCAATATGACCCAGCAACAAACAATTGAGTACACTGTTTCCAGTATTACAAGTTTCTTTTTTCATCAATTTATTCACCATAATATGTAAATAATAATTTATTGTCTATATTGCACTATGAAAGTTAACTGTGAATGAGAAAACACAGCATGTTTGGCATAATTCACATTTGTCTGAACTATTCTTACAGTTTTGTAGAATATCAACATACACGTAACAATTAATTATTTTTATTGTAAAGATACATATTAAAGGAACAGTTTTTTTGAGGCTCCTTGTAAATTTTACAAAGGCAATTATGACTAAGCTTATACCTAAGTATTAAATTAACTATACTCAGAAAAGGGCATTAGATCATGTAACAAAAAGTTACCACAAAAAAATAAATCCAGTTAGGATAAATAATATAGTCAAAGATAAGTCTTTATAATAATTGATGAAAATATGCTAACTTGAAGGGAAAATACATCCTTGATATACTTAATATTTAATTTATGGGCAATAATGCCATCTACTCAAAAGAAATCTAACTATTGATACAAGTTATGATATTATTTACAGTACAAAATGACTGCAGTGTTGGGTTTCTCATGTTTCATTTATTCCAGCATAAAGATGGTTTTGCCAGCTTCCAGACATATTGAACTTCAGATACCAGCACCTGGTTTCTTGACAAAACAAACTCTAGGTCATATATGGCTAAGCAATCACTGGCAAGAGCTTAAAAAATACTCTATTACATTCTCTCAACTTAAACAACTGTAAATATGAGATGATCATTTCTAATCCAAAATTCTGATATTCCTGCAAATGGCGAGAAAGCCAAACGTGATTTAATGCTAATTAATGTCATTAAGTTTGGACATGGTTTGCTCTAGCTTAATTCTCGAACTTTGTATTTCTTGTTCAATTATTTCCAAAATATTTATCTAGATATAATGAAAGAATTCTGAACAGACAATTCTTCAGAAGATTATGAGTCTCTCCTTGTATTTCTCTGATTAAATATTATCTCATTTGGATTGAGAGATAGAATAGCCTGTGGCAGACTGATTTTAAATCCCAGGATCCCATGTGCCATTCAAGCACATTCAAGAATGATTCCTGAGTGAAGAACCAGAAGCAACCTTTGAGCATTGCCGGTGTGATGAACAAACAAAAGTCAGACCCAAACACCTGAAGAATCTACCACACGTCATCAATATAGTGACTCCGCATCACACGCTACCTGTCTGAATGTGCAAGGTGTCCTTCCAATGGAAAACCAGCAGGATTTTTTGATCACTTGATCACTTAACATCCATATTTGTTGTTGCTAGGCTGGTGCTAGTAATGTTTCCTGCATGTGTCTCTATCATGTACCAGTGTAGACAAATGGCATTTACTTGCTTCAGGAATACAAAGATCCTCAAACCGCTTGTTCAGGGTCTGACTTAGCAGTCTGACCATCTTTGGGTGGGTGGCCAAGTGATCTTTTGACATCCAATGGGATCCAGTTAGTAACAGTGCTCTAGTCCAGCTGTTGTCACCAAATCAAATTTCATGTCCAGCCCATAGATTTTCGACGCTTTGAAAACGAGATAGTGTGCCTGACTCTCATTGGTGATGGAGGTCGGAACTCTGGATTCCTTCTCTCACTTATGAGGCATGATATTTCAAGCATAGTTTTTAAATTCTCTTTAGGAGACTCGAATAGTGTTCTCATCCTGCTTTCATAGGGCCAAGGTCTTTGAGTGGCATGTTAATGCAGGAGAACAAAGCAATCAAACAGACGAGCCCAGAGTATATATTTTGTCCTTTTACCTATTTCTTCACAATTCTTGAAGGCATTTCATGCTGCTCTTTCCCTGCACAGCTCCGGTGCTAGATCGTTGGTCATTTGAGCTCTTGACCTAGGTACACATAACTGCTGCATTCAGAGATCTTTGTTCCATTGAGAGCTAGAATGGAGCATCTGGAACTAGTTCGCTTTCATGAACATTGTTTTGTTGATATTCAGCTATAGACCTATATTTCCACAGTCTTAGTCAATGTCAGCCAGCATTTATGCCACTTGGCTAATGTTTGGTGTTATTAGAATGATGCCATCAGTGAAGTAGTGGTGTAGTTTTCAACTATCTTCACTCCCATTCCTTCCCATTCTAATTGTCACATGATGTTCTCAAGCGTGGTGCTGAAGAGTTTTGCTAAATGGTATCACCCTGCCAAACCTCTTTACTCAATGTTCACTTCCTTGTATAATGGTGAGATCCTGATGGTGAATCTATAATAGAGCCTCAGGAAGGATCTTGATGTATTGGGTTTTAACACCCTGTTTGGCTAAGGGCTTCGATG
>JAJIBD010003810.1:0-22461 GCA_021461705.1 Cryptotis parvus | reverse complement strand
AAACAGGATCGGACCCCGTCTCCCTTTAAAATTACCTTCTACGCTAAGCAATAGGAAGAAATGAAACTTGCAAAGTTTAGAAAGAGAGAACTCCCGACGACCTGGCCGGGGGCTTTCTTGCTTTTCCATGGCAACTTAACCGCCAGGAAGAATTACCACCATTGTGTGTCATGATGAAGATACAATAACCAACTGATTCCAAGCACCTCCAGCAGTTGTGGAAGAGAAATTAGAGAGAGAAGACACCGAGACACCTGTCTTTACGCGAAAGCTCTGCAGAGCTCATTCGCTAAGCGGCCAGCAGAAAGCCCGAGCCTCAGAAACCAAATCTTTAACACATCAGGAAGCTTGCACAAATAATTGCAGAAAGCGAAAGAAAGACCTGAACAGAAGCGAGAAATACACGGAAGATGCAGGAGAAGCCGGGAAAAGCATTCTACGCTGCCTGTGCGCGCCGCCCAACTGGAGACTAGGAATGGCTGCCTCCATGCAGCCTGAAGTGGATCTATCTCTCACATCTTCAGAAGGCAATGGAGAAGATTATCCATGACTTCTACTCCAAAATCTCTTTGATAGCCACATACACCACTGCACAGCCTGCAAATTCCACAGGATGGATATGTCACATTCCCAACGATTCTGTCTCCCTTCTGAAATCCGACATACCATCTAAATCGTTAAAGAAGGAACAATGCCCGCAAACCCAGACAAGAGTCAGACCCGAACACCTGAAGAATCCTCTGCCGTCGGTACTCCATCAATACACTAGCTTTCGAATCTTCACACTTCTACCTGTCGAATAAGATACCCTCCCAATGAAAACCAATGAGACAGTTCTACTGTTCAAGAAGGAGAGACATTCCACGGCATCGCGGCTTAACTTCTCGCCCCATCTACCTGTTGTCTGTCATCTACAAGCTATTTTCCAGAAAGTCATCCCTGAACAGGATTGGCAGAACACTAGATGAAGGACAACCATGCGAGCAAAGCTGACTTCGGAAGGATTTAGCACAATGACCATATCCACACAGTAACCAGGCTCGTTGAGGTTTGTAGGGAGTTTAAGATGCCCAGCTCTATCCCACATTCCATTGATTTAGAAAGCCTTTGATTATAGGAGCTAGGAAGCGATTCATCGACCCTAGCCAAACAGGGTGTTTAAATCCTTGGTCAAGATCCTGTCTGAGGCTGCGTTGCGGTTCACTACCTGGATATCACCATTCTACAAGGAAGTGATCATGGGATGTCAAAAGAGGGATTAGGTACAGGGTGATACCATTTCACTTGAAAGCTCTTCAGTGCCACCATAAAGGAACACCATGTGACAATTAGAATGGGAGGGAATGGAATTGAGAAGATAGATAGTTTGGCAACTTCTCCGCCTCAGCTTTGATAATGACATCGTTCTGAACACACAAACATTAGTAAAGCGCGCACAAATACTGGCTGCCTTGGACCGCAGAAGAGGAAGGGCTCCAGGTCTACAACTGAATCTCGAAAAAAACTATGTGTAATGAAAAATAGGGCTAGTTCCAGAGGCTCCATTTCACTCTCAATGGAACTGAAACATCTCTAAATGCAGCAGTTATGTGTACCTAGGTCAAAGAAGTCAACATGATGAGCGACCTAAAACCGGAGCCTAGCTTGAGAAGGAAGGAAGCTACATGGAATGCCTTCAATTTATTGAGGGCATAGCTAAAAGGACAAAGAACCTCCGGCTCTGGGCACAACTCTTTGACTCCCCCGTTCTCCTACATTAACATATACCTCAGAGACCTGGAGCTAAAGCAGGGTGAGAATGCTATTCAGGTCTCCCCAAAGAGGAGTGAAAGAACTATGCTGGAATATCACACTTACTTCAAGTGAGAAAGGAATCGGAGTTCGACCTACCATTAACGTTCCAGAATCAGCAACACTTCACGGTTGCCAAGGCATCGAAAATCAGATGGAGCTGGACAGTAATCGATTTGGAATGACTGCTGGACTAAAGCTGGTTACCAGGCTGGATCCGACGGGACATCAAAAGATCACATGGCCGCCCACCTACAAGATGGTCAGACTTCTTTGTCAAGACCCTGAAGGAGAGGTTAGGGGCTCTTCGTATTCCGGAACAACCAGATGCCATTGGGCTACACTAGCGCGTGTTAGAGTCCAATGGAAATCTTACTGGTGCCCGTTCGAGCAAATCGATGAATACCAAGATGTCAAATGATCAAGTGATCAGAAGAGACCAGACAAATTAGTATACTTGCATGAAGCAGGCGCGAGTTCAATCCCAATTATCCTATAGCGTCCCCAGAGTCCTGCCTAGGGCACTTTTAAGTGAAGAGCCAGGAGCTAGTTTTGATCAATACTGAGAGTCTGAAACACACACACAAGCACACACACACACACACACACACATGCCAGTCAAATCGCTTATCACTATCTTCCCGTTCATCATCGATTTGCTCGAGCGGGCCCCAGTAACACATCTTCATATGTAATCCTGTCTCATACTAGTAGAGGCCCAAAGGGCATCTGCTAGCTCAAGGAACATAAGAAAGCCTCAATCCATTCCGGAATGGAGGTCCCTACCTCTTTGTTATTACTAATATTTGGCTATATCAAATCACGACGGGAAAGGAGAGCACGGGGTGGCTTACCGGAGAAGCTCTGCCGTGCAGGTAGCTATACTCTTGTAGGCATCTCTAAGTCCCAGCATTTATTGATGAACCATTGCCACATGCCACATAAACTACATGAGGATGAATCTTTGGGTGGTAGTTCTGACAGAGAAGTTCAGATATGGAAAATGGAGGCCCCTCATGGAGTGGGGGGTGCGTGCAGCGGCTCGTTTTGAGGCTCTGCTGGGATAGTGGGCTGGGGGCTGAGACTCACCATCCACTCCCTGGGCCTTCCTCGTGTGCGCGGCTGGTCCTGGGAGAGCCAGTAACGGCTCTCCTTTATGTCTGTGAGTCCGGCCATTAGGAAATATACCTTACAATTTCACTCATATGCCACAGAGAGAAGGAAACAAGTGTATTAGAAGAAAAATGGAAACAATTTTCCTAGACTATAAGACCAAGAGGGTTCATGAGAGCAAAAGAAAGGTTGGGGAAATCCTTAGGTCAGATGTGTTTCGTTTGGTAGCTAGGGGGAAGGAGACAAGAATGAGGGGCAATGTAATTATAAATACAGATATTGCTTTAAAAGACTATATACCCTGAAATATATTTAATGTTTACATACCAATATTACTAAAATTAAAAATATCTTTCCCCAAATCCCTTACCCTACACGCCGCCTGTGGAGGGTAATAGAACTTATAAAAATAGCCCCTCAACAACCAGAATATTTTTTGATCTCACAAAACTATTAGGCTGAACCATTCATTCTTTTCACCAACCTTATGATGAAATCCCATCCTTTTGAAAAGTCAAAGGCAAAGAAAAGCTCGAGGCAGGCCTGGATTTGTTTGTAAGAAGCTCCAACATTAGCTCAGAGCTTTGGGCCTGACCATAGTGATATGTCCAGAAGGCTTCTCACAGAACAGAATAAGAAAGGCCGGGTGGTTATTTTGTTTCCCTCAGCAGTGGCAGGGACTGGATGTGAAATGTCTCATAAAATCCCCTTGAGATCGGACGAAGTGGCATGGACTTAACCTAGTTGGATAGCGATTGAATCACTGAACATCTGAATGGCGAGATTTCCAACAGTAGCAGAGGAGGGCTGGAGCAATAGCCCAGTGGGTAGGCGTTTGCCTTACCTGCGGCCGGCTTCTGTGTTGGCCGGGTTCGATCCCGGCATCCCATATGGTCCCGAGCACCGCCAGGAGGTGAGTTCTTGAGTGCAGAGCCAGGAGGTAACCCTGAGTATACGTGGGATTGTGACCAAAAGCAAAAAAAAAGAAGGAGAACACTACCAACGATGGGGGCTGATGCATCTTTGTTTGGCGCGTGCTGAAGCAAATCCAATACCCCTCTCCTCCTCCCCCTCCCCCTGCCCCTCCCCTCCTCCTTCCTCCCTCTCTCTCTCTCTCTCTCTCTCTCTCTCTCTCTCTCTTCTACCCACCCACTGCCCCTTCTCATTTTCTTGATAGGCTATTTCACGAGTTTTCTAATAACAGCTCAGGTGGCTGGAGTCATCCATCTTTCTGGACCTAACATTAGCAGAGTCCGATGCAGGACTCGTCACTACTGGCAGAATGCCTGAGGCAGCACTCAAGGAACAAAAGGAATGCAAGAGTATGGGTGCCCCCAAGGTATAGAATGGATTTATGGATGTCTGGCTCTAGCCAATAAAAAAATCATGGAATGTCCATTCCACCCCGCATAGATCTTCGAATTCACAAACCACCTAAGATAACTTTTGCTGAATTTACCTGGAGACTAAAATAAAAAAGTACACTAAAGCGCTAATTATTTCTAAGTACTAAGTAAAATTGACTCAGTAAATACAATGTGTTGTTCATTTAAGGGTTATATGACTAGATCTTACCTAATAACATTAGGAGTGCTCTGGATAATCATCAGCTATGTATCAGATATACATAACACTGTCACCATAATCTTCAGGTACAAATATGCCCACTATATAAAAATTTGAAGAATAAAATTAAGGCATAAAATTAAGCATATCTCCCAACACTCAAGACAATCAGACAGAAGCATTTTAAGTCTGAATCCAGAGCATCTCACTGGTATCTATTTTGCCAAACTGTACAGACACCAATTTAAAACGTGTTTGGCACAGGTACTTTAAAAAATAAAATCCTTCTGCTAGAAGATCATACAGTAGACTTTCCTTAGATGTGGTCACTTTAGTTCAGAATTCCTAAGCATCACATATGTCCCCTGAAACTCTAGGGATTACACCTGAATACAGTGCAGAAATAACCCTGAGCAAAGTTAGGTGACATAATCCAAAAGACCTCCTCACTACCAGCGGAAAAAATTAAATAAGGGTGTAGCTATTTTGTATGACTCCAGAGCCAGAGTTACTGTTAGTGGAAGTTGGACTGTAGAAACTTAAGCTGTGGGCAGAGCATTTATCTTGCAAGTGGCTGACCCTGTTCAATCCCCACACCACAAATGGTCCATGCATAGCCCTGTCGGGAGGAGAAATTCCGGAGACACACATAGCCAGTAGTAAGTCCGAGCACCACTAGGTACTAAAGAAACAAGTATTTATGGGGCGAGAGTTCAAAATTCCAACTCTAACATTAAGATGATTTCACTGGTCGCATATCAACCACGGGACAGTATTGAATGAATCCATGGGAGTAATACCAGGGTATTTCCTGATGACAGGAGCATGGCAGGGCTGAGAGGAAGATAGAATCCTGGGGGTGGGGTGGGGGGACTATTCAATAATATGACCACAAAGTCTCTTACATAAGACAAGTTTTTAATTAAACGGAACTCTGGAATATTTTGATATGCTCTTAGTATACACTCTCTCTCTGACCTCTCTCTCTCTCTCTCTCTCTCTCTCTCTCTCTTCAAGCATTTTATCATTAATGTCTAGGAGCCTGGGGTTTGGGCTGGGTCCCAACATCTACCACATTACAAACACATTGGCGTATTGTTTTGGCCCAGAGAAAAACTACTTACACTGTTTGAGATCTCACTGTTTTCGAGTTGATTCAATGGCAATCAGGGGATCTAAAAAAGCATAGAGCTGTGGGCAGATTGAGTGAGAGAGTGTATACTAAGAACCTAGAGCATGGCAAGAATTACAATAGCTTTCATATAGCTGTTCTCTTTGTAGCTCCCAATCAGATATATTCATTCCTAAATCCTGTCTTTGCTCAAAAAGCATCCTCTTCTGAAAAGTATGTTCACACTTTCATCATAACCTCTCCTTCTACAAATCCAGTACAAAGAAGAGACTTTGCTTATAGGTGGAGGGAGGAAATAAACACTAGTATATTACTTGATCCTTCCAAAAGCCAAAATTTACTTTCCTACAACTACAACTTTGTCTTTGATGAATATGTTTTATACAAATACATAGGTACATAAAGACAATGCTCAAATATATTTGTAGCAACAGTGTTTTTATTATCTAAGAACTAGAAACCACTTAACCTCAAAAGAGAACTGGAAGGTCCCTGATGACATATAGAATGAATATGAGCAGAGTTCACGAGAGAGATAGGGCATTTACCTTGCATGAGTTATACCAGGGTCAATCCCTGGCACTACAGGTTTCCTGAGTGCTACTAGAAAATAAAAAAATACCTCTGGACACAGCCGAAAGTAAACCCTGAACCACACTGGGTGTGGCTATCTTTCCTATGCCCAAGAAGAGTTCAACTTTGAAATATTTTTTTGGGCGGGAGCAATAGAGCGGGTAGGGGCGTTTGCCGTGCACCAGCCTGCGCTGACCGGGTTCGAACTTCGGCATCCCATATGGAAGTCCCGGCGGACAGCCAGAGGAAAAGATCCTGAGTGCAGAGCCGGAGGGTAACCCTGGAGCATCGCTGGGGAAGCCAAAAGCAAAAAAAAAGAAATATTCTTTATGATTTCCCTAAAAGTGTAGGCACTCATGATTTGCAATATTGTTAACAATAAGGCTACATGTGCAATCATTCAAGTCACTCCCTGCACCAAAGTGTTCCCCTATCTCCCACTTCACTCCTTGTCCCCACCATGGTAGGCCCAGTTCTGTAAATCAGACCTCACATTCTATTGCTTTCGGCCATTTGTCATTTTATTATTATGTTTTCTTATCTCACACATACGAGAAAGATTATTCTGTATGTCTCTACCCTTCTAACTACAATGATACTCTCCAGAATATACACATAGCAGCAGGTGGCTTGACTTAACCTTTCTTCGTGCCACGTGAGTATTACATTGTGTATATGTACCATGAGATTCCATTATCCAGTCATCTGTTCTTGTATTCTCGGGTTGTTTCTAAATTTTGACTCCATGTGAACAGTGCTGCAATGAACATAAGAACACAAATGTCTTTTCTGAATAGAGGTTTGGGGGTAAATGCCACAAAGTAGAACTGCTAGATCATATAGGAAAAGCTCAGACTTTGATTTTTTGAGAAGTGTCCATATTGTTTCCATAGGTTGAACCCAGTTGACATTCCCACAGCAGTGGATAAGGTTTCTTTTTTTCCCCACATCCATTCCAACACTAGTTGGTTGTTTTTTTTTTTATCTTTGTCATGTGCACCAGTCTCACAATAAGATGACATCTTATTGATGTTTTGACTTTCATTTCCTGAGTAACTCCTGAGCATGACCACGTGTGGCACAAAACAAATGGGGGAGGAAAGAAAAGAACATAAACTTCCTCAAATAAGACACAGGCAATGTCTACCCACTGCACTCTGGCCCAGAAATGGTTGAATTTTTTAGAACCATGCAACTTCCTAAGACAGAATCAGAAACAAACAGGAAATCTTCCCAGGAAAATTAAAGTTAAACTAGTAACATTATTTAATCATCGTTTAATCATCATTTTCAGGGGCCGGAGCAATAGTCCAGAAAGTAGGGCATTTGCCTTGCACACGGTTGACCCGGGTTTGATCCCTGGCATCCCATATGGTCCTCTGAGCACTACCAGGAGTAATTCCTGAGTGCAGAACCAGGAGTAACTCCTGGAGCATCGTCAGGTTGACCCAAAAGACAAAAAAAGCACCATTTACTTAAAATAGTAATTGAAATGTATTCCACTCTCTCAAATGTAGAGTATACAGAAATTTAGTGAGGGAATAAATAATGGCCAATGATGACAGACCCTGAGAGTCAGCCTGAAGAACCCATTCTTGCTAAGGGAGGAGAGACAGTGAGGGAATGACAATGACACTAGTGATGGGAGTATGGCGTGCAGCAGTGTATCTGAAACATTAATATTAATACCTAATATAAATGAGAATATTTTTATAAAAATTTTTATATAGGTAAATGCAACTATCCAGACCTACTGAGTCTGGATCTTTCAAAGTGAAAAGCAAGTCTCCCCAGTATCAAAAGCCCATATATATCTATATAGTTTCACTAGTGTTTCTACCAATTCTTCTAAGATGGCATATTACTAATCCTTGTTAAGACTTTCAAAGAACTTGAAGAGGGTCAGGCAAATGTGGATCAGGAGATCTTGTCAGTGGTAGAATCTACTGCATGTGTGTGGGTGTCAGAGGTTAGGTAAGACAGAGAAGAGACCAGTGTGCTAATAATTGTTGGAAATGGTAACACCAGACTAGAACTGAGCATTGAACATAGGCAAGGGATATACATGATAACCCCTAAATGTATGTATTATTAGCCACAATGTGTAAGAGAAGGAAGAGAAGACGGAGGAAATGGGGAGGGGAAGAAGACCAAGAGTCACCAACAAACCTACAGGGCCAGCGGGTGCCTCCCTCAACTGAACCCCACTTTGAGATCCAAGGGAATTCTTTTTCTAAATTGCCCCTGCTGTAAAGTTGACAACAAGACGTCAACAAGAATGTTCCAGGAAGTAGAGGCATGAAGAGAGAGGGAAACAGGCGGTGCTAGGATGGGTCCGATCACCACATCTAGCTTTTTCACTAGTGCCTCCTGCCTGCTGCCCTGGGTCAGGAGAGGCCATATGGTTATCTCTGATTGTCATGAGTTGTGGCAATCTCTGATTCTGGGAATCATCTCAAGAACCCAGACTTCCATTTCAATCATAGCTTCCTTCAGCTCAAGATGCACCAGGAACTCACATTCCACATAACACTGATAAGGCTCATGAACAAAAGTCTCTCCCTAACAGACCTTGGGAAACACTGCTATCAAAAAAAAATTGGCAGATTTCTTTCTTGAGTTGTTAGGAAGCTCCCAAGTGAAGCTCAGGAGGTTCAAAGGTCCTTTCAAGTATTTCTCAGCCTGACAGATCGCTACAGGGTCCCAATAATATGGTGCTTTGGGGCTTGAGCGAGAGTTACAGTGTGTAGAACATTTGTCTTGTACCCGGCCAACCCAGGTTCAATCTCCAGCATCCCATATGTTCCTCCAAGCTCCACCAAGGGTAATTCCAGAGCAGAGACAGGAGTTACCCCTGAGCATCACTGGGTGTGACCCAAAATAGAAAAAAATTCTGGTGCTGTTTGGGCCATGCATTGCCAAGGATTACCTGGGAACACAGTAGTGCTCACAGTTCCAGTGGCACACCCAGTGATGCTCAGAGAACCATTTGATTCTGGGATCAAAGTAGAGCTTGCTGTTTGCAAGGTATGAACATTAACCGGGTCTGTATACTCTGTACTCCATAGGTTACCGTAAAAGAGTGCTAAATAGTGGCAGCCCTACTCTAAAACATCCAGCCCTGTGAGCTAGGGCTGTGGCTCAACCAGCAGCACCTCCTGAGGCCATTAGTCTGATTCCCAGCACTACCCCACCTCACTCAGTATGACCTCAACAGCTATCACAGCATGTCAGCTCAGCAGCCAACTGTGCCACCCCAATGACCCAACACTTTGTTTGCCAAAAGTGTCATTTTTGTTTAGTCTAGAACAACAGTACAATGGGTTGGGCCTTTGTCTTGCAAGCTGCTGACCCTGGTTCGATCCCTGGCATCCCATATGGTCCCCCAAGCTCCACAAGAAGTAATTCCTGAGTGCAGAGCCAGGAGTTACCCCTGAGCACTGCCAGGTGTGACCCCTTCTTTTGAGGGTGTGGCGATTGGGAGTAACCCAACACCTATATCTGTCTCCTTCCCTTCCCTCCATCCTCATCCACATTCAGTCCCTAAACACAGATGAGCTGGTACCTACTAAATCCTGCACTTCCAGAACAGCCGCAACTGTCATCAGCCTGTACCTACCTACCCCTGTCTCTCCCTGAATACTGGGGGGCTTCTCACTGCTCTCCCCACTGCCATTCTTCCCCTCATGTTGCCATGTTGTTGTTTGATTCACGCAGGAATCAAACAACACTTCAAAACTCCAGCACAGAATGTGAGGGGCGATCTGGCTGTGACATCTGTCATCCCATTGATCGCCAGGGTTGATTGGGCTGGTCTGGCTGGCCAGGCAGGTCTCCCCCCTTCCTCCTCACCGCTCCCTCGTTGCATCCCTCCTGAAGCTGTGCACTTGGTCAAAGAGGGTAACCTTCCCCAAATAGAGAATTCAGTCTTGGGTTGAGGATCTATGAGTAGCTGCACTCCCCTGATAGAACCTCCAAACAAGGTCCAAAGCTCCGCGCAGGGGATGCATTCCACGAGCTGTGACCACATCTCCCACTCCATTCTCTGGAATTTTTTTCTTTCTGGGGGCCATCCTTTCTCGCCTCAGCCTCTCGATTTCCCACCTATGCAGCTATGTCAGCATCAGCTAGAAAGAGAAGGAGGCTGGGAAGGGGGTGCAGTCCCTGGCAGGCCACTCCCCAAGCAAAAGCCATCTGTACTGGTTTGCACAGAAATTTCCTGTTGGTCCTCGGAAAAGTAACTAACACCACATGCTATGCCTGGATAATCTAGTGGTTACAGGGAACTTTTTCAGGGTTGGCAGGAAATTTCTACACACTAGCTCAATTTGTACACCATATCTGAAAACCACAGATGTAAAGCATAGAACTCTCCAGAAACACTGAATCCCCCCCGAGAAACCACCAGATACTAAGAACAGATTGGTGGGTTCCAATGAAGTTTAGCATAAAAGAAATACTAGGGGCAGAGGAAATGGTTCAAAGGGCTGGTGCACATGTTGTGCATATGTGAGCCCTGGGGTCCACCCTGACAGCACATGCCCTCCTCTAGTACAGCCCGGTGTGGCCCTAAAACAGCAAAGATGTGTTGGCCACTCCAGGAGGTTGGGGAAAGGAATCTCAGAGTGATGTGAATTAGGTTATTTGATTTTCTTTTTTGTTTGCTTGTTTGGGGGTGGGGAAGGAGATGGCAGGGAGAGACACCTGACTGTGCTTAGGGCTTGCTACTGGGTCTGTGCTCAGGGGATCACTTTTCTTTTAAATTTTATTCTTTTACTTGTTTATGTTTTGGGGGGTCATACCCAGTGGTGCTCATGGGCTACTCTTGGCTCCAGTCAGGAATTACTCAGGGGACCACATTACATATGGGATGCGGGAGAATGAACCCAGGTTGGCCGCTTGCAAGACAAATGACTTCCCCACTGTGCTATTGCTCCACCCCAGGGGATCACTTCTGGTGGTGCTTAGGGGACCATATGCAGTGCCAGGGATAGAATGAGGCTTGGGTACCGCACAGCAAGCACCCGCTGTACTATTTCTCCTTCCCCCGATTTTTTATGGTAACCTGGATGGAATCCAACGGCCTTACACATGCAAGCCCTTTACCATTGAACAATGATCTAGGATCCCCTGGAATTAAGTTTTTAATACCACAACTAGCCACCCAAATTGTCGTGATCCCCTAAACTCACAAAAAAAGAGAAAAGCGCAAGTCTGACTCCTGCACCCATATTTCTGTCAATGCACCTGCTGCATTGGGTTATATTGTCATTGCTATCTCCTTAGACAACCCCATGTTGGTTTATCTGGAGCTGGATAATATACTTCTCCAAGGAGAACACAAAGAGAAAAGCTCAGTCTCAGTGATGCCAGAATTCAAAGGAAATGTAGGCGGAGCAAACTTGCAAGTAACTGAGAAAGTTGCTGCTTACTCAACTATTCTCCACCTCTGGGAGCTAAGCCTCTGCCCGCTGCCTGCCTACTGGAGGAGAATCCTGCCCAAAAAGAAGGTGTATCCCCCACCCAGAAAGACAGACTTAGAGGGAGCTGGCTGCAGGGCCCAGTGACAACAGGAGGACTGGGATTTATAACCTTTACTCTCACCAGCTCCTCTTAATGTGATTTTCCCCCGCAATGATATCTCTGAGTGATGAATCATTGACATGATATTCCAACACGGATGAAGATGAATGTAACCACAAGGCTATCAATCCATCCATTATAATACCTTCTTGGCCCACATCCCTGCTAGCCTAGAGATGAGTGGGGAGGGGAGGGCCGCAGAGCCTGGGGGTTAAGGTGATAGAACAGCCTCGAATTATTGTGTTCTCAGGGTTGTTTGCAGGTAAGGAGAAGACGTGGACTTGGCAGCACAGTGCTCTCTGGGGAGCCACTAGGCAGGTGGAAAGGCAGACCCGGTGATGAATGAACCTCTCGAGCCTTTATTTCTTAGCGACTTTTCTTTTTCTCAGTCTGGAGATGACTGGGAAAGAAAGCAGATGCAGACACACAGAAATCGTGCATGCATATAGAGAGAAATAGAAATGCATGCACACACACGCAGATCCGTGTGCACGCATATGTGTAAGCACACAGAAAGTAATATGTACACAAATGGACAGACAGACAGACATGCACACACACATGTACACACACACACAACCAGAGTTTAAGAAAAAGACTGATTTGGGCTATGCCAAATCAGTGGCAGTCCCAGGGGTTCCGTGTGGTGCCAGGGATGGTCATGTGCAAGACTACACGGTCATAGAAAAATTTTTAAGTAGCCACACTCAAGTCATTATTTAAAGGGAAGAAAATGTTTTGAAGCTTTGTTTTCTAACATGTGCCCTAAAGAAAGTGACAGCAGTTTCTTTCTCATCATGGTTCTGAAGTCACAGAAATGGCTCATGTAAAAATTCACAGGTACACAGTGCCCGGTAAGCACTCTTAGGCACCCTTGGGAGAGGGGCTGGCCAAATCTCTGCCCTGCCAAACCTCCCAGGAGCTGCACTTATACCCCACAGCTACAGCCATACCAATAGCCCAACTCCAGCCTCACGACAAAGCAGAGATGCAAACTGCTAAAAAGTCCAGGTACACGCTGGGGGTCTTCTAGAATGGAGTGGGCAGCCTCCAACCCCACCTTCATACCTGGAAGCCCAGGCAGCCACACCCACATCCCACAACCACTGCTGTGTAAATTCACTGCCCAGTTACATATCCTGGAATCTCTGGAGTCACATCCATAGCCATGAGACACCTCCAAATTCTACAATACTGACAGCCCAGTGGGAGCACAGCAAATTAAATGGGACAGTAACAGAAGGCAATTGGGCTCAATAAGCAAAAACAAATAACACAGAAGGCTCAACCAGCAACACAGTGTGGTAAACCCTCAGACAAGAACATATTGTTGTATTTATGTTCAACAAGAACATTTTGTTGTAACAATCAATACAAAATAAATTATTTGTGCCTGCTAAGGGGACAGGCTTGGGGATGGTTGGGAAAATGGTAAAAATGATGACGGGATGGTCACACTGCTGGTAGGATTGGTATTAGAATATCGAATGCCTCTAACAAATGTATCATGAACAACTATGTAAGCCCATGGTGTTTAAATAAAGGGAAATAAAAAAGAAATGAGCAGCTCAGCATGAATAATCCCCGCAAAGGACACCAACAAGCGCAGACTACCCATAGTCCCCACCCAGATCTGAACCCGCTACTTGTTTCAGGAAATCTGCACCAAGGAACTACAAAGAAGACTCGGTCCCTCAAACAAAGTCAGCTATGTCTATGCCTGCATGGATTTTTTCAGGGACCAAAGAGGGAGGGAGGGTTGTATTCCATAGGACCACACCAGTGGAGACAACTTCCACAGTGCATCAACAAAAGGCTACAACAATTTTTTACATTCCTCAAAAAAAGTTAGCAGTATCACACACAAAAAAAAAGCATTTCAATAAATATTAAAGATGATGAATTTTTTGTGTTGTTTTGGGGTCGTACCTAGCTGTGATCGGGGCTAACTCCAGTGTCAGTGCTGTGATCACTCCTGGCAATGCTCAAGGATCAACCCCAGGGAGGCCTTGTGAAAGATAAATGCCCAACCTGCTGTACTGTCTCTCTGGCTCCAAAACACAATAGCATTAAAGGTGTGTGGTTTTAGCTTATTAGTGGCCATACACTTTCAGTCATGTAATGAAGATGTCTATTTCTTTGTGAGACTCCCTCCAAACAAAAAAAGTAAAGTTGCTTTGGAAACTCTTTAGGCTTTGGACAGTCTTGCTGCCATTATGGCAACTCAGACTTTCCCTGCCCACATTTGGAATCTAACTTTTTGATGCTACTTTAGCAGTAATGAATTCAAACTGAATTGGTATTATATATTGTTCAAATGGATCGTTGCTGTGACAAAGAAAATTAGCCCTTGGCTTTAGAATTAAAATGCTGAGAGAGAGAGAGAGAGAGAGAGAGAGAGAGAGAAACAGAGACAGAGACAGAGGCAGGAGACAGAGACAGAGACAGAAAGGGAAGTGGCTGCCATAGAGTCACATGGGGAGGGGAGGTCCGTGCAGGGCAGAAACTGGGGACACTGGTACTGGGAAATATCCACTAGTGGAGGGATGGGTAATGGATCGTTGCCTGACTAAAATCCAATCATGAACAATTCTGTGTATCTCACTGTGATTCAATTTTTAAAAATGAATTAAAATGACCTACCCTTGGTTAAAACTACAGCAGTTATCGGAGAAACATGAAAGGTGAAAACTGAGGAGAGTGGTCACTTGGGTAGTAGAATTGTGGTAGATGGAGACAATTACACACAATATTTTTTTATTTTTTAAATTTATTTTATTGAGCCATACAATTAGAAGGCTGCTCAATATTGGATTTTAGTCACACTGTTCCAACAGCCATCTCTCTACCTAGCATGTTTCCTACCACCAGTGCACCCCTTTACCCTCCTGCCACCCCACACTTAAATTATTCTTGGGTATTTATTGATCCATACAATTTCAGAAGTGTTTAGTCTTTATCTTTGAAAATGTCATGGATATCCTTATAGGAATTGCATTGAATCTGTATAATGCTTTAGGAAATATTACTGTCTTGAAAATACCGATCCTCCCAATCCATGATCACAGCATGTGTTTCCATGGAATAGTGTTTTATAGTTTTCTTTGTATAGATCGTCACCTCTTTTAGTTAAATTGATTTCAAAGTACTTGATTTTCTGAGACCCAATTGTGAATTGGGTTTTTTTCCATCTCTCTTCTCTGTTTCATTGTTTGTGTTTAGAAAAGCACGTAATTTTTTCTTAATGATTTTGTAACTTGCAAATGATTTTGTAACTTGCAATTATACTATACAATTCTATTGTTTTTAGGAGCTTTTTGGTGGAGTCCTTGGAATTTTCTAAGTACAGTATCATGCCATCCACAAACAGTGAAAGTTTTTCTTCTTCCTTTCCTATGTGAATGTCCCTTGATATCATTTTCTTGCCTAATAGAAGTGGCAAGAGTATGCCTTGCCCTTGATGTTAGGAAAACCCTAAGTTTTCCCCATTAATACTATTGCTTGCTGTGGGCTTGTAATAGATTTTTTTAAAATATTTTTATTATACCACTGTGAGATATACAATTACAAAGATGTTCATGTTTGGGTTTTGGTAATACAGTGTTCCAGCACCCATCCCTTCACCAGTGCCATTTCCCACCACTAATGTTCCTGATTCCTCCCCCTCCCCAAGACTGCCTCTATGGCAGGTTCTTTATCTCTCTTCTCTCTCTTTCTCTCTTCCTTCTCTTACACATTGTGGATTGTAATACATTTAGAGGTTATCATGTGTATCTTTTTGCCTGTATTTAGTGCTCATTTCTAGGTTGGTATTAGCACTTTCAACTATTATTAGCACACTTGTTCCCTTCTGTCTTACCTAACCTCTGACTCCCACATGTTTGAATTACACACATTTAAAGGTGCAATACCAACCCCTTAAATTCCACAATATTGTAAATCGATGACAAATTAATGAAAAAATAAAATTTTAAATAAAACAAGAATTTTTATTCAATGACAAAATTACTTCTGCTTCCAATTGCAAAAAAAAAATAAGAGATTACAGGAAGAAAGCATGTATATTATTTATAGATTAAATATTTAGTTTTAGATTATATGCTCATATGTTATATATGTGATTGTTTATAGAGCATCTCCTAAAACTTATATGAGTAACCACTGGTACTGGCTGAGTCCATGGAGCAAGACCAGAAAGAGAAGATTTCACTGTTCAGTTTAAAATGTTTTAAATTTGAAAGTCAATGCAAACACTTTTTTAAAAATGTTGAGGGTAATCAAAGAATAAAAAGGTTTCAACTTGGTTTCCCTACTTGGTTAGAGTGCATCATTCTCTCTGTAACTGAAATCTATGCTTCTGAAAGGTAAACAGCTACACTCTAAAAATTAGGGCCAGGCGATAGCACAGTGGGTGGGCATTTGCCTTTCACACCGCCCACCCGGGTTTGATCCCAGCATCCTATATGGTACCCCGAGCACCGCCAGGAGTAATTGCTGAGCAAAAAAGCCAGGAGGTAACTCCTGAGCATCGACGAGTGTGACCAAAAAAAATAAATAAATAAAAATAAAAATAATAATACAACAATAATAATAGTAATAATAATAAAGCTAATCAAATGAAATTCAAGCACCTGATTTTTCTTTGTCTCAGAAATTAGAAAGTGTTACCTTTTCTTTCAAACCATTTAAAGGCGCCAGTGGAACAGCAGCAGGGTGTTTTAACTTGAATACAGCCAACTGGGTTTGACCCCAGCAACCCCCTTATGGTCCCCCAAGCTCTCCAGGAGTGATCCTTGAGTGCAAAGCCAGGAGTAAACCCTGAGCATCTACAGGTGCGACCAAAAGCAAACAAAAAACCCAAACTAGGGGCTGGAGCGAGAGCCCAGTGGGTAGGGCGTTGCCTTGCCTGCGACCGGCCCATGCTGGCCCGGGTTCCATCCCCAGGTTCCATCCCCAGCATCCCATATGGTTCCCCGAGCACCGCCAGGAGTGATTCCTGAGTGCAGAGTCATGAGAAACCCCTGAGCATTGCCGGGTGTGACCCAAAAAGAAAAAAAAAAAAAACCAAACTAAAAACCCTCCTGCCTTTTGAAAATATTTTAACCAAGAAAGAGGTATCCCTGTGGGGGCGGGGGAGGTGTGCCCTGGCCAGCAGCCCCAGCACGAAGGAGAGAGACCTAGATCTTGCCTGACTTCATTCCTGAGATATGGAGGGGGAAGAACTTGGGGAGAAGCTTGCCTTGCCCCTGCTGAGGGAAGGGAAGAGAGAAAGACACCAAGGAAGCAGGGGGTTCTGGAGCAGTTCCCGTTTGCTGAGCAGCTTAGGCCTTTTTTATACATTTCTGGGTAGAGGGGCTACAAAGCACTAATAGCATCTTGAGCCATTGCAACAAAGTAGTCAGAAGGCCAGGCACATCCTGTCCTGTATTGCAGAAGTGTTCTCTTGTGGATGTAGCCACTTGGGCTATAGGAGGTTTTAATACCTTGAAAACATGTCAGGGCAAAATATGAATCAGGAGGTCTTGTCAAAGGTGGAATCTACCACAAATATGTGGCAGTCAGGGGTCAGGCAAGACGAGAAGGGAACAGTGTGCTAATAATTGTCGAAAATGATACCAGCCTAGAACTGAGCATTGAATACAGGCAAAAGATACACATGATAATCTCTAAATGTATGTATTGCAACCCACAGTGTGTAAGAGAAGGAAGAGAGAGAAGAGAGAGAGATGAGATAAAGAACCTGCCATACAGGCAGGTTAGGGAAGGGGAGGAATTGGGGACATTGGTGGTGGGAAATGGGCACTGGTGGAGGGATGGGTGCTGGAACACTGTAAGACTGAAACCCAAACATGAACTTCTTTGTAATTGTATATCTCATGGCAATATAATAAAAAAGAAAAGAAAATGAAATAAATAAAACTTTAAAAAGAAAAGGGAAATTAAACAGCCCACTTCTGGATCCCACCCTTAGGGCCTTATGGTGGGAAAGAGTCAGGCCTCAAGACTTGCTGCTTAGTGCCAAACATATCCCGTTTAATTTAGGTTCACCTTAAACAGAGTCACCAACATTCTCCATCAAGGTAGAATCAATGAACAAATTCTATTTCAGAAAACTGTCACTCCTCCTTTCTCTACTGGAAAATTTCTTTTGCTGTTAACTCTGGAAAAGCATCACAACTTCAGAAGCACTCTGAGGGGCGAAGAGAAGAACACAATATACCCACGGAATGGCTAATGGGGGGTGGTGGGCGGGGGTTGGGACCACACTAGGTGGTGCTTGGGCTCACTTCTAGCTTTACGTTCAGAAATTGCCCCTGGCAGTACCCTGACTACATTTTCAAAAGACAGATGAGAGGGGGCTGGAGCAAAGAATAGCAGGTAGCATGATTGTCAAGGCTGACCCAGGCTTGATCCTCAACATACCATATGCCTCCCCGCCCCATGCACTGCCAGGAGTAATTTCTGGGTGCAGAGCCAGGAGGTAACCCCTTCAGTTTTGGCAGGTGTCGCCTCCGCTCCCCCAAAAAAAAAGTCCAAAATAAAACAAATAAAAATAAAAAACAGATGAGAGCCAGAGAGCTGGTGCAGGGAGTTGAGGTGTTTGCCTTGCATAGAGCTGACCCCGTTCAGTCTCTGGCGCCGATATGATCGCCAGGCATGGCCAGGGAGGGATCTCTGAGCACAGAGCCAGGAGAAAGTCTGAGTACCACCAGGTGGGGACAACATCCCAAACCCTCCCTCAAAAGTCAGATGACAGCAAGTGTGGGCACGGATACAGAGGAATTAGAAACTTCACATACCACTGCAAGAATACAAAATGATAAATCACTTCTAGAAACACTTTGGCAGTGTCTAATGAGGTTTATTAGCATTTTCTCCGTGACATAGAAATTTCACTCCTAAAGAAGCCAGTGAATGTGTCCGCAAAAAGACATGCATATGCCTCATTACTCATAGTAACCAAAGACAGAAATGTATCCAAATATCTATTATCAGGAGAATGAATAACTGGTAAATCCTATACAACAGAATATGCTTGACAGAATATGTTTGAAAATTAAAGAAATACTGCTGCATGCAACAACTTAGATGAATAGTGAAAACGTTATGCTGAATGAAAGAAACCAGTAACCCCAAAGGACGAGTGCACCATGTTCCATTCATATGAATTTCAGAATGAGGCATACTAATCCCTTATAGAAATCATGACTGGTGTTCTCTGGTGGAAAGGGGAGGTACTGCCTTCAAGGGGAAGAGCCTGAGGCAATGGAAAAGTTCTGTATCTTAAATGAGTAGATATAAATATTTATCAAGATCCATCAACTGTATATTTAAGATTTGTATATTTTCCTATGTGAATTTTCACTCACTGAAATAGCATTAACATTTGGAAAACATGGTTTACAATTTAGGAGAATGTTGTGTGGCTTTACCAATGAATACCTACTATCCAAGAAATGAGATTTTAAAATGTGAGGGCCTTGACAAGGCTAAAAAGGAATGAGACAGGGGCTTGGTAGCATAAAGTCCTTCTTTGTTTTGCCTTTGCTCCTTGAATGGGCCATTGACTTTCTTTCTTTAGTTTGAAGCAGCTGACCTTAATTAGTGCACTTGTCAACAAATCAAAAACCAAAAATTCAAAAAATATTATTTAAATGATGGACCCAGCTCCTGAGAAATGAATACACCTCACATCATTTTGCATATGATTTCTGGTCATATTTAAATGGCATAAAACATCTGACAGCCAATCCAAAGGCCAGAGCAGAGGGTTCGAAGAAATGTTTCTCACAATTTTCAAAGCTCAGAGGATTCCTGTTCTATTATAAGCGCTATCTTTTTTTTCCCCTTTTTGTTTATGTATTTAGTTATGTATTTGTGTATTTATTTATTTATTTATTTAGAAGGTTATACTCAAACCAGGGCTTCATTCATGTAAAGAATATTCCTCCATGAATGTTGGGACACGTCGGTGGTGGGAATAGGGCACTGGTGGAGGGACGGTGCTAGAACACTTTATGATCAAAACCCAAACCATAAACATCTTTGTAACTGTGAATTTCACGTTCACGGTGGTATAATTTAAATATGTGTGTATGTATGTATCACTGTATCACTGTCTTCCCGTTCATCATCAATTTGCTCGAGAGCGGGCACCAGTAACATCTCCAAATGTCCTGTCTCATGCAAGTAGAGCCCAAGGGCACCAGCTTGCTCCAGGAACATAAAGAGCCTCAAACCATTCCATCAGGTCATGGGAATGAGGTCTAAATTGTTACTGGTATTTGGCATATCAAATACGACGCGGTAGCTTGCCAGGCTCTACTGTGTGGGTGGCATACTCTTGTAGCCATCTATAAATCCAAGCATTTATTGATGAACCGTACGACCGCCGAGTGGCTGTGCAAGCCAGGCTGTGATAGGCTGGTCTCTGGGTGGAGTTCTGGCGAGAGGGAAGTCGGATGTGGACTTATGCATGTATGTATGTATGTGTATATATATATATATATATATATATATATATATATATATTTCCTTCACAGAGCCACATCCTAGTCCTTTACCTTGTAAACCAAACCAATGCCCTCTAAAATGTAAATTTGTTCATTGAAGTATGAAAATAGTGTTTTCTATAATTAAAAAATAAGCTTGAGTATTTTGCTATTATTAAGTGCAATAAGTAATGATTTTATATTTTATAAATTATACATAACAATTTGATATGCTAAAACTAGTAACAATTATAGGCCTCATTCCCATGATCTGATGGGAATGGTTTGAAGCTCATCATGTTCCTGGAGGCGAGCAGATGCCCTTGGCCCTACATTAGCATGTGACAGGATGTAGAGAGGTGTTACTGGTGCGCATTCGAGCACATCGATGAACAACAAGAAGACAAGTGCTACAAGTTGAAGTGATAAATTATATATGTGTGTGTGTATATACGTTATATATATACATCCACAACCGGTTTATCGACAGCCACCCTGCAGCAGTTTTTTTTCAATCCGGCCCAGGTATGCTGAACCAGAGACTCTCTCGATTTGGGGCAGAAGCTGCTACTTACTCTCCCTGTGCCCAGCTGCTCGTGGGGCGCCCGGGAGGCATGGCGGGAGCAGCCCTGGCCTGCCACCCCCAGCAGAGCCTCACAACAAGCCAGACCACCGTCCCCCAATCCATGGGGCCCACCATTTTCCACATCGGACTTCCCTCTGGTCACAACTCCACAGCAGACCAGACTATCACAGCCTGGATCATCAGACACCCACCCTGTAGCAGTTTTTTTCAATCCGGCCCAGGTATGCTGAACCAGAGACTCTCAGACATGGGGCAGAACTGCTACTTGCTCTCCCTGTGCCCAGCTGCTCGTGAGATGCCCGGGAGGCATGGTGGGTTCTAGCCCTGGCCTGCCACCCCAGCAGAGCCTCACAACAAGCCAGACCACCCTCCCTACTCCATGGGGCCCGCCATTTTCCACATCCGGACTTCCCTCTCGTCACAGCTCCACCCAGCAGACCAGACTATCACAGCCCGGCTCAGGTGGCCGCCGCGGTTCATCAATAAATGCTTTATTTGGAGGTGACTACAACAGTATGCCACCCGCACGGCAAGCCTGGCAAGCTGCTCGTGTAGTATTTTATATGCCAAATACCAGTCACATTTATATTAGGTCATTCCGTGACCTAATATAATGGTTTGAGGCTCTTTATGTTCCTGGAGCAAGCAGATGCCTTTGGATTCTACTAACATGAGACAGGACATATGGAGATATTACTGGTGCCCTCTCTAGCAAATAGATGATTAACGGGAAGATAGTGATAGTGATATTGATATATATGGATGTATATGTATATACACACACACATATATATACAAACAACTGTTTACTGCTCACAATTTTTACCTAAAAAGAGACTTTACAATTGGAGTTTACTTTGCAATTCTTAGTGGATTAGTTTGAATTTTTAATATTGAATTCCTGTTTCCTATTCTTAGCTTTTTATTTTGTTTTGAGGCCACACCTGGTGGCACCCAGGGCTGCTTAATCCTGGCTCTGCTCCAGGCAGGGCTGGGGTGTTAGGGATAGAACCAGGATTGGCCTTTATCCAACTGCAGCACCCTATCTCCCCAGCTTTCTCTATTTTATCCCTTTGTGAATCTTTTCATTCCTTTGAATTCCACAAAATTTACTTCCTAGTAATTCAAACTAGAGACTCATTATTTTAAACTCAAATTTTAATGTTGCTGTTTGTCATTTTGTTCCTTAAAAAGAAGAGGGTTGGGTGGGGATCTGAGAGATAATACATCAGGTAGGGCACCTGGAGAAAGAATACACTTGGTGACCCAGTTTCACTCTCCATCACCCTAAAATGTTCCCCTGAGTCTCACCAAAAGTGAGTTCCTGAGCTAGAAGCAGGAGATAACCCTGAAATCTACCTAAGCATGGTCCCAAAGCAATATACAGAAATCAAAAGATAAGAAAAAGAGGACAGGGGTCAGGGAGATATCACAGATGAGCGCTGCATGTTTTGCATAAACAGAATTTCAGTTCAATCAAGACACCCTATGTATGACCTTGATGCTGCAGGATCCAAGCAAACACCTCTCTGCCGAGATTTAACCATCCCAGCTTGATGGTGTACAGCTCTTAGAGTGGTCCCACGTCCTCTGAACACTGCCTGGGAGTACACACACCCCTTGGG